>LPNX010459891.1:704371-900027 GCA_001517045.1 Pseudotsuga menziesii | reverse complement strand
ATTTCATAGGGCCCTAGCCAGTGAGATGTGAGCTTACCCTTGAAGTTTTTGAACCTATAATCAAATAGAAAAGCCCAATCACTTGGATGAAAGTGGATTTTCTTTATAAACTGACCATGCCAATGATTTCTATTATCTTGAATCAACATAGTAAACTGAATGGCATCTTGAATAATTTCATCTAATTCATTTACCTGCATAGCGCTTTGTCTTTGTGCCTCGGATAGATCTAATCCTAACTACATGGCCCTTCGAAATATCTTCACATGAAATTCAAACGACAACAAAACATTATTCCCATACACAAGTTCATAAGGTGTATGGCCCATGGTATTTCTTGAAGTAGTTCTATAGGCCCAAAGTGCCTCCAGGAATTTGTTCACCCAATCCTTATGATGTAGTTGAATAGTCTTGGTAAGGATGGCTTCCAACACGTTATTTGTAGACCCAACATGTCCATTAGCCTCAGGATGATATGGAGAGGATTTGCAATGCTTGATTTTATATTGTTCTATGAGATATTTCATTACATTCGAGGTAATTATGCTCCTTGGTCTGTTACAATTTCTCAATGCACACCAAAACAAGTAAAAATATCTTCATATAAAAAATCAATAACATATTTTTTGGGCCCTAAAAAGTGATTTAGATTCTACCCATTTTGTTACATAATCAATACAAACTAAGATATACTTATTTTCACATGACATTGGAGAAATTGGACCTAGAAAATCTAAATCCAACTTTTCAAAAGGTTTGATTAATATCTAGGAAAGAAATGGAATTACATCAGCTAGTGTAGGTCTTCCCATACGTGAAAAATTGTCACAATATTTCACATACCTAGTAGCGTCTTTAAAAATATTTGGTCAATAATAACCCAGATGTAAATTTTTTTAGGCAGTTCTCTTATATGATAAATGGTCCCAAGAAGTCCCATCATGGTAGGATTTAAGTATATCAGGAATTTCATCTTCTAATAATCAAATCAGGTCATGTATGGAACATATCCCCATAGATCCAAGAGTAATTGGCTCTTAACTGAATAATTTTTTGCTTTTCTCGTGATGGCATATTTTGTGGTAACTTTCCTGAAGCTAAATAAGTTCCTATGTCTACAAACCAAGGTGTGTTAGTGGACACAAAAAAAGATATCCATCAAGAAAAGTGTCATCCACAAGGGTAGGATCAACATTATCATTATTAATTATAGAAATAAAATCATATACTAAATTTTCTCTACCAAGCCCGTCCATAATGGTAATATTAAATTCTTGTAGTAGAAGCAACCACCTGGTAATTCATCCATTTGTGGTAGGTTTATTCATTAAAAACTGAATGGTTGAATGCTCAGTATGGATAAAGGTTTGATAGATGGTAGTATAATGTATAAACTTGTTAACGACGTGTACATCGGCTAAAAATTATTTTTCGATAACTGTGTAATTGAATTATGCAGGTGTAAGGTTCTTACTAAAAAAATAAATGGCATAAGAAAATTGGTCTTCTCTTTTCCCAAGTATAGCCCCTAATGCTATATCAGAAGCATCAGTGTGAATGTTGAAGTGGAGGGACCAATTTGATCCTCTTAATATTGGTGTTGCTAGTCATTTTTGTTTTAAGGTATCAAAAGAGGTCTAATTGTGTGAATCTCAAGAAAATAAGGAATCTTTGGCAAGCAATTTGAATAGTTGTGTAGTTATCCTATTAAAATTCTCAATAACTCTTCTATAGTATCCTGGATGGGCTATAAAGCTTCTTACCTCTTTCTGTGATTGTAGAATTGGAATTTTAGTGTTTACTTAAAATTTGGTTGAATCAACTCTAATTCATGTTGCAGAAATATGGTGTCCAAGGAAAATGCCCTCAGTTAATAGAATATTACTTTTTCATGGCTAAGAGTAAGATTAGTTTCTTGGCATCGTTTAAAAAAAATTTCTAGTTTTGTGAAGCTTCTTAAAAGTTGTTTTCATAGACTGTGAATTCATAAATATAGACTTCTACATAGTCATGGATTAGATCAACAAAAATTATTAGGACATCTCTTTGAAATGTAGCTAGATCATTACACAAACCAAAAGGTAGGACTCTAAAAGCATATGTTCCCTATGGGAAGGTAAAGGTGGGTTTTTCCTGATCCTCTAGCTCAATTCAGATTTGGTTGATCCACTAAAATTGTCAAGGAAAGAAACATATTATTTTCTGGATAAGGTATCCAAAACTTGATCTATAAAAGGTAATGGGAAATAATCCTTCAATGTTTCTTTGTTTAATTCACAAAAGTCAAAACATATCCTCCACTTCCCATTTTCTTTGGAATGATCACAAGTGGAGAAACCCACTTGTTGTCAGAAATTGGATAAATAAACTCAGCTGAGAGAATTTTTTGTAATTATTCCTTAACAATGTCTTGTAGGGTAGAATTCATTCTTCATTGAGGTTTCCAAACATGTTTCATATTATATTGGGTATAGATGTGATGGATATAGGTATCAGGGTGAATATCCCTCATATCCTTTTAATCCCATGCAAATGCACCATATTGTTCCCTTAATTCACTAATTAATGGTTCCTGTTGATTTTGGTCCAGGCCAGAATTAATATACATAAATTAACCTGAACTAATTTCAAAAGGAATAGTGTGTGATCCTTGACTTTCATCGATGGAAATAAATAAAAACAAATAAGGAGATATAGGGTTGTATTGTTCTTGAAACTCCTCACTCAATATATGGGAAAATTCCTGAAAATATCTACGGTAATCGACATAGTTTGTAGGAAAAATGAATTATGTCAAAGAATTATCTTCAGTCTGTTCCTCTACTATTCTAGATTGTTTAATAGTCAACAAGGGTTGTAAAATATATTCATCGCCATACATATCTTCTATCCACCCAGGATTCTTTGTCCATGAAATATTTTTCAATAATGGGTTTATTCGATGGGTAAAGGACTAGTTTTGTAGGGGAATCCCATTTGATATGGTTATTTCTCCTTCTCTACAACCTATAAAAGCATTGGATGTGAAAATCCATTTCCCACTAAAGTTATCGGATAAAATTTTGTCGGATATTTTGGTTGGATTATCATAAAATACATAGTATATTCTCATGAAGCCAAGATAATAGTAATGTCATCCAAAATACCAATAGGTTTAATGGTAGATATGACTGTTAATTCCAACAAAGTAGGTGTGGGGTGAAGAAGATAAATTAATTCCATCTTTTCTAAAGTATGTTTAGTCATCGTGTTAATGGAATCCCCTAGGTCAGTCAAGGTGTTTTGTATAGGGATATTGTCAATGCTAATAGTGACAATGGGGATTCCTATATTAGCATACTTTTTGAGTACACATTTCCTTGTTATTAATTCAAATATTTGACTAGCAAGATGTATTGTAGGGGGGTCTTTTTGTTTCCTTCCTATATGTTTAATACACAATTCCATTTTTGCATCAATTCGCATGTCTCTAATTGCTTGTAACAGAGGAATATTCACACAAGCATTCCTTAATTCATTTTAAAAATTGAATTGCGTATGTACATCAGGTATTTCTATATCCAATGGTTCTGGATATGGTGGGGTTTTAGAAATCTTTGGTTGATCTACAATTTTAGAAGTGGATGCATGTTTTCTGGGAACACACATGTCTTCTAAATGGTCATTAAAAGGTGTAGGACTAGGAGTTTCCACCTCATTCTATTTTTTTTCAATAACAAAAGTGGGACTAGATTTATTCAATATTTTTCCATACCTAAGCTGAATTTCTTGTAATGGTATAGGAATAATAGTATAGGTGGGAAAAATCTAAGGCTCAACATTATTAAGCGGTCAATCTAGTCTATTATTAGGGTTTGGGATGGGTTGTCCAGGTAGTTGGGTTGGTTGTGGAGGGTTTTGACAAGATTGCAACTACAATTGAGGTAGAACTGGTGACAAGGAAAGATGAGGTGTAAACCCAGGTAATAGTTGAGATGTAATTGGAGGGTATGGGTTATAACTAGGATAAACAGGTGCAGGAACCTGTTGTGGTGAGTTGTTTTCATAAGCATTTCCATCCTCCAACCTTGATGCCAAGGTTGGGGTTGGGTATGTTGAGGAGACCAATTCTATGTAGGAATTTGTGTAGGTATGTGAGGATTCCATTGATTTTCAAAATGATTTAAAAATTTAGGAAATTGTGAAGAAGAGTTTGGAAACATACATTGGGGTATTTGTACCCAATATCTTCCTTGGGAATATGGAGATGGGTCATTCGCTTCTATCCCTGATTTATAGACATCTTGAATCCGATGCAAGGAAGGACACTTATCTGTGGGATGATCATATGTACATACAACCCAAATCTAGATATTATTCATTGGACAATACTTTAGAGGATGCCTCTCCCTACATTTAGAACAAAAAATATCCAAAGGATCTTCTTCTTCTTGTTTGTTTTTAGTCTTAAATGTCTCAAATTGATTACTGAAATTGCTTAGAATAAAAATTTTAATATTTTCCAAAAATTTCTTATTTTTGTTCTCGTAACACCTGTAGTAGATTGGTTTCCCTTATCAATTGTATCTCTATTTCATTTACCTAATTTATCTAAACTTCGAGAATACCTCTTACATAAATAAAAAATTACTGAAAAAGGTTTTTACGAAATATCACCAAAGCTCATAAGGTTGAGGATGTCAATATACTCTTCCTGAATTCCCTTCAGAAAAATGGTCTTAATAGGATCTTCATTTAATGAACCATTTCTAGATCTTTGAAGGTTGTAAAGAAACCTCTTGATATAGTCTTCAAGGATTTCATCCTCAAGATGTTGCATTTTGAAAATTTCAATCTTCATATTCCTTGTATAACAATATTCATGATATTTATTTAAAACAAAAATATCCATACCTCCCAGTTTAAATGAGAACCCTCTCATAGCCCCATAAACCTTTTCAGAGAAGAATCCTTGAGTGTAGCAGGAAATAATTTTAATTTCTAAGAATCATTAATATAATTATAACTCCTACACAAGATACCAAACTCAAACAAAAATGAGTCTCGATACTCAATCACTATTCCATGGAGTGAGGTAGGATTGAGAGAGGAATATTCTTCATCTTAAGATTGGGACTTAAATCTAAGATTGGATACCCAAATGTTGTTTCTAGCTCATCATTATTAGCATTGTCATCACCTACCCTTGAAGCTCTCCCTTCGTCTCCCATGTCTCACAAACGAGATGAATATTAAATATGTACTACTAAACTTGCAATATGCTCTTTTGTTGTTACTTAGACAGCCTCATGTTCAATTTGTAATACCGCAACTTCTCTTGTGTCTTCAATAAATTTGAAAATTTATTCTAGTACCACTAGCTAGTTATTTGCATTAGTCAAAATATCTTCATGTCCTTTTTTCATAGTAGTTTCAGATTGTGAGTTTATCAAATTAGGAAGATTAGTTTCTTCACCTTGAAGGTTACCTACAAACCCCCTACCTTAGTTAGTAATGGGATTTTTGGAACTACTTGAATATTTATCATAAAAATTATATTTAACTTGAATTGTAATTTATGATTTACCCTTAGTTCTACACATAATAAAACTAAAAGGTAGATTTGATTCAGAGAGAATTGCTAAACCGAATGAGTGGGTTCTTACCTCTCATCTTACCCTCTCTCCTTTGCCACTCCTACAAAATATTTAAACATACCAAAAAAAAAACAAGACAGGAAAAAAAACTAATTGAAGGATAAATCTATTTTTATAGTTTTTCAACTCCCTGGAAATGGTACCAAAATGGTCATGCCAATTATATGTATGTTAATATAAATATTTCCTGATCTTATAAGTGTCAACCTAGGAATTGAAACTTAGAGTTCCAAACACTATCTGTGCAAATTGAATATCTCTAGTGCATGAATCTATCTACTATTCAAATTTAGTTACCAAGAAGAAAACACAAATTCAAATGCTATAGAAAACTTATATTCAAGAACTGATTGTATCAATTTTAAACCAAATAAATTACAAACTTAAGAAAATCAAAATAGAATTTGGATGCAATTTTCAATTTTGTTAATCGATGCAAAAATGAAAACTAAAACAAAGTATTTATAAGGATCTAAAAGAGTACTAGGTAAAGGCTAATCACACTATACTGAAAACATAATAATAAAAACTACTATAACTAAACCAGAACAAAAATTTAAGGAATGCAGGATAAAATCTACACAATCTAACTTGTATTTTAATAGTATAGAACATGATCAAAAGTCGAGACAGTTCTATAAAATAAGTAGAAACTCAAATGTATGAAGGAGCAAGCACACCCACTCTGGACCAGAAGGATTAAACTAAAGTGCAAAAATGAGATGTTCTAATCATGTAGAACCAATGGTTAAAATGCCTAAGTCTTATAAAATTTATATTCACGAAATCATTACTATAGGAATAATTAAAAGGTAGAGTTTATAAATTGGATTCTAAAAGAAAGGAAAAGGAGTGACCTAATTAAACCCTAATAGTGCAAGAACAACCTAAGATTAATACTAAAGTATCGATAGGAGAAGGTCGAGTCTTTATCAAAGTGAAATGAAAGGTCAACAACTCTCTAATAATTTATTTAAATCATATTGTAACCATGTAACTGAAACCTAAAACTAACATACTTGAAAATGGAATATAACCAATAGAAAGATAAATAGAGAAGCTATAAACTCATGAAAATCAAATTACCGATATGCAGATACTGTAGTCTATAGAAATCGAATAAGCCAAAGAAAACTGCTTATGAACTAGGTTAACTAAGAACTAAGCTGTATCCCTAAATTATCAGAAACAAATATCCTCTCTAAGCTTAAACTTTTAATATGATGATCTTATGGAGCTAGGATGGAACCTAGTTAAGCAATGAAAACAATAAATGTGCATAGCAAAAGATGAAACTCTAAATCAAGTGGTCTAAGATTGGAATGATTTCTACAACAGAAAACCTATTTCAAATATTTGAGAAAAAATGGAATCAATTGTATAAATGAGTTAACTAAGATAAGAACATGATAAATTCAAAATAACAAGTGAAACCCTAAACTATAAGTTCACAACTCCTGCTATCAAATGAAAGAGTTGAAACAAAGCATCATCTATTCTTACGAGCCAAAAAGTATTAAAACATAAATTTGTTTTACATTCCTACATTGTTATAGACACATAATTGATTAGTTGCTAGCTTCAAAAAAATATTTGTACTTTCTAAGAAAGGATAAGTGTTTCGATGTATTTTTATGTAATCTGGAAAGAGACGGTGACCAAATATCGACAATACAGCTTATATAGCAGTGAAAATAAAATCTATAGATTAAGATAACAAATGGATGGTACAAAGTGAATGAAAAGTATATTTATTATACATTCTTCACACAAAAGCAATATCTAAACACATGAGACTAATATCAATGCAGATCTGCAATCATGATTTCAAAACACACACAAGTCTTAAAGACTGATAAAATTTACAAAACTCAAAGACAATTAAAATAAATATATATAGATCTAAATATTAATGTAAAGTATATGAACAGAATGATTCATGGTCCTAATTGGTAGGCACTACAAACTAAGAAATGATCCTGAAACTAACACAGAATAAGAATTGAAACTTACACAAACATCAACTTGTCAAGTTACCACAATTGAAAAATATGTCTTCACATCATTATATTAAATAAGGAGTCATAACAATGTTTTGAACAAAATATTTTTTAGCAGCATAATAACCCGCTACCCTTCTAGTACCCTCTAGGTATTTATACAAG
Organism: Pseudotsuga menziesii; assembly: GCA_001517045.1. Lineage (NCBI taxonomy): Eukaryota > Viridiplantae > Streptophyta > Pinopsida > Pinales > Pinaceae > Pseudotsuga > Pseudotsuga menziesii. The sequence goes on along the minus strand of LPNX010459891.1, from coordinate 892,226 downwards.
TATGGAACAGAATCATAGATCCTCATCTCCAGGTTTCCATAACAAATTGATCTACAAAATAGGCAATATCTCGACCCTTAGTCCTAAAATAGAAAATATCTACAATAGGAATAATAATGTGTAGCCTCATCCTCATGACACTAAGTGCATGGGTGATGAGCTTAGCACTCATTTGTCATTCTAGAAAAAATGCAATAAAATCCAAATTCCATTGAAGGATCTATGTCATTGTTGTTATCCTTGATCCTCGATGAAACCCCTTTTGACAAGCCCTTTGACTAACAAACCAAGAAGAAATAGGTTACTTGGGAACCTATATATGTTAACTCAAACCATACATATCGATTAGTACATGAATGAGTGATATGGTACAAGGGGTTATTAATTAAAATCACTTAAAACTCTTATTCAACAAATTAAAAATACAAAAACAGAGTTAAATGATTCATTTATCTCTAAATTCCTTTGGTCATCAAAATAAGAAAAATGATTAGGTTATATGGTATAAAAAGGAGGCTAGTAAATGGTAAAGATGCAAATATATATAGGAATGAGTAGCAAAAAGAAGGAAAATTTTGGGCACCAACAAAATTGAAGACTAGAACCACCAATTGTACTCTACAATTACTCTATCTTTGAGAAATATACCTTCATGCCTAACTTTAGAACTTCAGTACTTGGTTTTCCTTGCTTAGTGCCAATATTGATTGAAAACCATAGAAAAAAACTAAAGTCTATATATCTAAGTGTGCAACTCCAACATTCAAATAATTATAAATATGTTATGCCAAAATAAAGAAACATACTATGTATTCCTTACAAATGTGCAATAATAGAAAATAAACTTTACTCTACCCATTGAGTATATGTATACATATGCATGATCCACTAAATTATTATCACACTTCCATGTTGAATTGATGCTTTGTTAATTATCTGTGCCTAAGTTAAAGTAAAATAGAAAATTGTGTTTGGAAATGATCTGGTTGTTCCCATGCTATCATTCCATACTATATATAATGGATCAAAGAATCAACAATTCCTCTTAAAAACCAATTCCATTGACAACCTTATATGCCACCCATGTATTTCATCTTTTCTTGTTCTTCTTATTCACTATTTCAGCTAGAATTCTTGTTCTCCTTATCCACCATTCCAGATAGAATTTAATTCAATGACCATGACCATACCCATATGCTTAGATGGTCTCAAATCCAATATATGTAATTTTCTAGTAAGACCAGTTGAATTTAATAATAACAAATCATTGAGTAGCTACATCAAGGAATGAACATAAGCAAACAAATAAAAATAAAAATAGAATCGTATAAACCACACTTATTTTGTTGACAAAGCTACATAGAATGGTAAAATAAAATGTGATAAAATTTATTATTTAATGGAAAATTCCATGCAATTGATTTCCATCCACCAATGAACTATCCAAGGAAACATCACATCCTAGGGATTCATACTTGATCCTCTATTCCTCTATAGGTCATCTGCCAATTCTATGATGTATTTTTCCTTCATAGAAGTGATCTTGGTGTTCATGGCCTTTTCCTCTTTTCCATCAAATCCTAGGCCTTCATACTTGACCCTCAATTCATGTTAGCGTGTCTATCTCTTGTACTCCTATCCTATATTCCTTCATAATCGCAAATCAATGGCTCTTGTATGCTTTTCAAATTCACCAAAATTCTCTTGGGAAAGATTTGAAAAAAAATGAACACACCACACTTAACTTCGTCATGGTGCTAACTTCCACAATAGCAATGGAAGGAGTTTTTTGTGTCTCGTAGACATACTCTTGTACCTTTTCTATTGCATCCCTCTATTCCATATCTTATGGAAAACAATCCATCATTCGAGTGGACCTCTCCTCTTAAAAATTATCCATGTGAATGAATGTATCTCTCTGTTACACAACTTAAACATTATGACTATCCCAATTGGGTATAATAGTTGTGAGGGAGCCTTGACATTCCATGAAACAATCCTTTAGGGAAAATAGTAGTTTTCTAGATTTTTTAATTTATTTTCGAGCCATATAATCCCCCTATTCTCTTCTTGAACTTGCACCTTTATGGTATGTAAGTCTTCCAACCTTTCCTTCTTTTTAACCCATATTGATTCTACTTTCTCTTTAAATTTATGGTATTTATGTCATGGTTAAGGTTTCAAATGCTCTGATATCTTATTATACATAAAAAAGGGTCTTCTATCCCACTCACTTCATCAACATGAATACTCTATAGAAAATGAAATATGAACTCTATTCTCAAACTTATGAAGATATCTTCATATTAAAAATGGCCAAAAAGGATTTTGAATGCAGTGTAAACTTGAGGACCAAAACCACTAGTTGTACTTTTGCAATTACTCTATCATTGATAATTTTGTCTTCATACCTAGTTTTAGGAATTAATTGTTTAGCTTCATATAGTTGCAAGCTTGATGGAAAACCATGGAAAACAATTGCATTCTATATATCTAAGTGTGCAACCACAACATTCAAACTATTATAAATATTTTGTGCAAAAATATAGTTAGATACGCTATGTTCTTTACAAATGAGTATTCAAAACACATAATTCAACATTCATATAGGATATATATACACATGGATGGTAAAACAAATTATGATAATTTTTCTACATTGATTGTATACTTTTTTAATTATCTACGCCTGTGTTCAACTAAAATATTAAGCCCTCAATGATGGCACATTACCCCCTATAGAGTGGTGCATTAACCCCTATATTATTGTGCATTACATATTATTGATGTCATATTGGGTCTATTAGTGGGTCTATTAGTTGTTATTGTACACATTTGTCTCCTATATACAGGAAGGAGATATTCTCATTTTAGTCATCATTGTATCTTAGATTGTCTTATGCATTTAGTACATTGTGTAAGTAAGTTTCCCCCTTGAAGATGCTTTATATCCATCTCTATTATTCATTATTAAGGTGTTTATTACTTTCTTATTCTATATTTCTTCTCTTTTTATGCTATTTATTGGACTGGGTTGCATAACATTTGGTATCATAGCTCTTTTCTCGAGATTGGTTTCTTCAAAACGAGTCATCTTGGAATTTTTTCTATAATTTTTGTTTATAATTTTTTCAGACAACAAGACACAAAAATCATATCAAAAACAAGTTGAGCTAAATGTGGTTCAAGTTCTAGATCCCAATACATTACAAGTACATAGATTTTCTCCCTGGAATATAAGATTCTTTACTAGTCCAAAAATTAGTCTAAAACTTGTGTTCTAGAGTAAAAGGTCATATATGGGGCATGCAAGATCCCAATTGAGTGAGACTGGTTGCATCAGAAAGACTATAGACCATAGTATATGTGGTAAAAATTTTAGACCCATATCCAAAACATTGGACACGTGGAATTCCATATAAGTTTGATCTTCTAAAAGGACAAAAAATAACAAGTGCTGGGATATTTTCCATATCTTTTTAATGGAACCTCAGAATTAGGTCAGACCTATACCATTACAAAAAGGAGATATCAAGATACTGCAAGAAGAATTTTTAGGCTTAGAGGATCTGGAATTACAGGTTTATTTAAGTTGTAAGTTTGGCTAGACAATTAATCTAAAAACAAGGCTTTTACAAAGTGTGTATTTTTAAATTTGAGTAACTTTTGATCCAAATATATGTTTGGGGTGATTAAAAATGTGTGGTGAGTAATATATATCGTAATTTTTTTCTAATTGCCTCCTAAAATGGGAAACTTTGCACCAAATAAGTCACCAGAGAGTTTTACATGGGCTTATGATGAAGGTGAAGAAATGTGTAAGGACATATATGATTTACAAGAGAAGACAGTGAGAAATGATCCACTAACATAAATATTAGGAAAAACAAAGGATGAACTAGATGTGAAAATGGATGATTTGAAAAAGGAAAGAGATTATTTAAAGGGTTTCAAAGGGAACATACAATATTATAAAGAAGGGTTGACAAGGTTGTTATAAGAAGGGATTTCTAGAAGTCACAAGATCTCCCATGAAATTCATGATGAAAACAAAAGGAAAATATATCATTACCTTAGGGACTCTAACTTGGGGTAAAAAACCAACTACATTCCAAAGATAAATATGAGGAAGTTTGATTGCATGGATCTGGTAACATGGATACTACAAATGGAGCATTTATTTTATATACACAAGGTGCAACCCACACAAAACGTATGCATTGCATATTTATTTTTGGCACTTAATAAGTTTGTGTGGTATAGATGGCCTTGCTCACGTAAATCCCTTGTCACTTGGAAAATGTTTACATAGGAATTGATAGCACATTATCAGGACACAAAGAGCAATACCTTCTTTATCCAATTGATAAATCTCAAACAAAGGGGTTTAGTTGGGGAGCACATTGAGAACTTCCAAATATTTAATATCAAGATCAGAGATATTCTAGAGGAACAACTGACTAATGTCTTCATAAGAGCTTTAAAGGATAACATCAAACATGAGAATTTCCTCTAGGAACCTAAGTCCTTGGAACATGCATTTAGGGTGGCATGGATCTGATAATATGGATACTACAGATGAAGCATTTATTTGATCTATACAAGGTGCAATCCACACAAAATATATGCATTGCATATTTGTTTTTGGCACCTAATAAGTTTGTGTGGTATATATGGCCTTGCTCACGTAAATCACTTGTCCCTTGGAAAATGTTTACATAGGAATTGATCGCACATTATTAGGACATAAAGAGATATACCTTATTTATCCAAATGATAAATATCAAACAAAGCGGTTTATTTGGGGAGCACATTGAGAACTTCAAAATATTTAATATCAAGATCAAAGATATTCCAGAGGAACATTTGACTAATGTCTTCATAGGAACTTTAAAGGATAACATCAAACATGAGAATTTCCCCTAGGAACCTAAGTCCTTGGAAGATGCATTTAGAGTGGCACATATCTGTAACATGGATACTATAGATGGAGCATTTATTTGATCTACGCAAGGTGCAATCCACACAAAACATATGCATTGCATATTTATTTTTGGAACCTAATAAGTTTGTGTGGTATATATGGACTTTATCACATAAATCTCTTGTCACTTGGAAAATGTTTACATTGGAATTGATAGCACATAATGAGGACACAAAGAGAAATTCCTTCCTTATCCAATAGATCAATCTCAAACAAAGGGCTTTAGTTGGGGAGAACATTGAGAACTTCCAAATATTTAATATCAAGATCAAGGATATCCCAAAGGAACATTTGACTAATGTATTCATAGGAACTTTAAAGGATAACATCAAACATGATAATTTCCTCTCGGAACCTAAGTCCTTGGAACATGCATTTAGGGTGGCAAGAAAAATTCAAAACAAAATTATGGCTACAAGAAAGTATACCACTTACAACATTAAAGAAGGAAGTGTGGTCTCGAGTCATCGACAACCTACAAGGTTGATGCAACAACAACTAGAGGAAAAAAGTGAAGGGATTTTTTATAGTTGTGATATCAAATGCAGTAAGGTCCACACGTGCATTGAGAAGAATCTATTTTACATAGATTATGAAAAGGAAGAAAATGAACAAGAAGCATCAAAAGAAGAGGATTCACACCAAGAACCAACTTCGTGGATTGAAGCAAAATAAATTCATCCCACCATATCGTGTAATGATTTGGATAGAATCACCACTCCTATAATTCTTAATATAGAAGTCAATATCAAGAAGAAAAAGTTAATATTACTAATTGATTCACGCAGTACTCACAATTTTACTCATTGTAAGATAACACAGGATTTAAATTGCGTTATATATCCAGCACCATGGTTTCATGTCATGGTTGCAGATGGAGGAATTATAAATTTCTTATAAAAATTGAATAAGATATATCTCTATATGGGAGAGTATGTCCTAAATATTCCAATGATATGCATTCCAATGATCATGGTTGATGTGGTCCTAGGGGTCCTATGGCTACAATCACTAGGAACGACAACTTTTAATTTTCAAGAGATTTTCTTGAAATTTTTTTAGGGAGGAAAATAATTTTAGTTAAGAGGTATCACATGGAGACCTAGTAAGATAACCAACTCTATCGGCATGACCAATATTTTGTAGAAATAAAAATGGGTTGTAATTGCACAATTTTGCTCACTAGATGTTAAAACACCTAAATCATCCATCTCTCCATATCTATAACATGTCCTTGACAATCATTCCAAGGTATTTTGATAATATTCCCAGAGGTCTTCCACATACTCAATATCATGATCATGTTATTCACTTGGTTCCAGGAAATGTTCCTCCCAATATCAGGCCTTAGAGATAACCCTATTCCCATAAAAGTGAAATTGGGGATATGGTTGCAGAAATGTTGGAGGATGGAATTCTTCGACCTATCCAAAGTTATTACTCTTCTCTAGTAATATTGGTGCAAAAAAAGGATGGATCCTTGTGTATGTGTGTATATTATAGAGAGCTCAATAAGATCACTATTAAATATAAATTCCCCATTGTGGTTATTGGTGAATTGTTAGATGAATTACATGGAGAAATTAACTTGACCAAGTTGGATCTCCGCTCATGCTATCATCAAATAGTAATGAAGAAAGAGAACATACAAAAAAACAACATTCTGAACCCATGAACTAAACTGAGCATATTAAAATTTGTTTTTTTCTTAACATTTTAGAATTTTCAAATACTTTATATATTCTTGTGTATTTTAACTTTTTAATTTTTTATAAAATTTAGAATTGAACCAACTTAATTTTGTGTGATGTAAGATATAGTTGTAAGCATTACCCATGTACCATATTATATATCATTTCTCTACTCTCAAATTACATTAATAAAAAAATAATAATCAATTGAAACATTAAGGATAGCCTTTATTTATTTATTTATTTAACGCCCACATTACACATTAGTACTACTCATGTAACATCCCCGACCCTTCGACTGACGAAGAGGAAGGACGCTACCATACCATTAACTACCCAGGAAACTAGCCCCATGAACATGTACATACATAAAACTGAAATGCTTTGAAGTAAAACATGCAGAGATGCATAATTATTCAACATACAGTGGAAGCAATCCATACATTCAAGCATTCGACATGTTCATTGTAATCCATTAAACAGTAAATATAATTGCAGAGATGAAATAGACAATAATACTTATCTTATGAGGAACTCGTCCCACAACCAACTACGTCGCTGCAATGTTCCACCCAACCATAGGCCAGTGTGCTCCTTAGTCTCTCAACAACATTGCCACCCCTGAGCTGTGCATGATTCCCTAAGGAATACGGAACCAGCAGGCTTACACGTAGCCAAATATACACAAATCAGACAAGCCAACACAGTTGGGTTTATTAGGCCATCAAAAAATCATCCAAGCCAACACAGTTGGGTTTATCAAGCAATCAACAAATCAGCGAAGCCAACACATTTGGGTTTATCAGGCCATTAAGGAGCTAGAAAAAGTTGAATGCTAAGCTGGTGAGCTCATTGAAGAGCTAAGGACACCTACACCAAAACTATCCTGACTTCTAGGACACCCACACACACCCAACACAAGGAAATCGGTCCCTTCTCTGCTACATAGTCCCTCGGGCCTTGACTTCCCTTCCAATGCTATTCAGGGGTTGTGGAGAAGAAATCCATCCCTCTAGCTCTATCTGTGTGGATCCCAAAAAAACCAAGTTTATCAAACAAACCAAGCCTTCATTCCCACTCCAACACAATCCGAAGACCAACCACTGCATACATGCAGCAAGACAAGCAATTCATAGCTCTGACTGGGGAATTTGATCCCTGATTCGTTATTGGCCCTATCGTGGCCAAAACAACTCAATAATAACCCACAGTAACCTAAAATGAAAAGGAACCCATAGGAAACAAAAAATCATGGGAAAACAACCACCCCAATCTCAACACTAAAGCAACGGGAAATACACAGCCCGAAATTTGGAGAGGAGATCTGACTCTTAGCTTGGGCAGGGGGACATACACACAGAACCACAAAATCGGTATGAAAAACACACACACTGTCCAGAACATGAATGGTTCATTCACAGGAAAATCATGAATGAACCCACATCTCAATTCCCCAACTGTGAAATTCACACACAACAGAAATCGTGCCCCTAAGGCCGCTCTCCTAGCTCTCTGCGTGAGAAAACCAATGAAGAATCCCAACCTATGTGTGAGGAGAAGAGAGAATGACTGTCTCTGCGTGAGGATGGACAAGAATGGAAGAATAGTGGAGTAGTGGTGTTTTTCCTACACACACGAGGGTGAAAGAGTCTACTGGTGGAGTGTGTGTGTGGGAAAGCACTGACAGTCCTGCCACACACCACTGCCCAGCAATAAATTCCCCAACTAACAACAAAATTTTTAATGTGGTAGTTGACTGATTGAGACAAGGGAAGGTGAGTAAGTCAAAAGGATGGGTAACACTAAATGAGTTTAACAGCTGACACATGGCTTTTCCCCATTGGCCCAAGGTTTAATAATTTCCCCCTCCTTATCTAGGAAAATCATGCCCTTTTCATTATGGTTGCACTGACATAGCTGGTTGGGGTTTATTTAAATTAAGATGCATATTTACATAATTCCAAAACTATAATGTGTCGGATAGCACGATATACCATCGGCAACAATTTTCAATTACCGAAACATAACAAAACCAATTTGATGCTGGGGATTTTTCCTTTAGCTCCACACCATGATTAATTACAATATATACATCATATACATTTAATGCAAACGGGGTCAAAACTGGGGTGTTACATTCCCCTCCCTCTTCAATAGCACTATCCTCAGTGCTTAACAAAATTTGAACAAAATGCTACACTAGTATAGCCTCAATGTTCTGTAGAATTGAAAAAAAAATGGATGTTGGCATCCTCCATCTCCCATGCAGCCTCTTCAGGACTGAAGTGCTCCCACTGGACCTTTACCTGCCCTATGGCTCGGTTCCGGAGCATTGTGACCTTCATGTCGAGGATGTGCATTGGCTCGATTTGGAAATCTCCCTCAGGTTCTACTTGAATCACATCCCAATTTATCACATGGTTAGGATCATGTACATATTTCTTAAGCAAAGAACCATGAAAAAAATTATGAGCTCTAGTGCTAGCAGGCAATGCAAGTCTATATGCAATTGGCCCTATTCTTTCAAGCACTCCAAACGGCCCAAAATATCTCGGTGACAACTTGGCACAAATTCCAAGCTTCAAGGAACTCTTCTTTTCCCTCACTCTAAGGTAAACATGATCCCCAACAGTGAAATCCCTGTTCACCCTATGCTTATCTGCATAGCTTTTTTGTCTATCCTGTGTCGCCTTCAGATTCTTCCTGATCTTTACAACCTCCTGCTCCATCTCCTTGAGCAATTCTGGACCAAGCACAACCCTGTTCACTATATTATCCCAAGTCACTGGTGTCCTACACTTTCTTCCATACAAATCTTCATACGGACTCATCCCCAAGGATTCCTACTGTCCATTGTTATAAGAAAACTCTACCAAGTGTAAGTAATCTTCCCACTTGGTTGGTTTGTCCATCATGTACATGTGAAGCATATCTTCAAGACCTGATTAACTATCTTTGTTTGTGCATCTGTCTGAGGATGGTATGCAGTGCTAAAGTTTAGCTTTGTACCCAAATCTGCAAACAACCCCTTCCAAAAATCGGAAGTGAACATGACATATCTGTCAGAGATTATTGCCTTAGGCAATCCATGCAATTTGAAAATCTCCTTCATGAATATCTTTGCAATGTCATCAGTATTATGCGTAGACTTAACCGGTATAAAATGCGTTGCCTTTGTCAACTTTTCCACCACAACCATGATGGAATCATGTTGTCTCCAAGTCATCGACAATCCCGTAATAAAATCCGTGGAAATAACTTCCCATTTCCATTCCAAAATTGGCAAAGGCTACAACAAACCTGTCGGGTGTTGATGCTCAACCTTTACATGCTGACATTTCATGCACCTTGAAATGTATTCAGCCATGTCCTTTTTCATTCCTGGCCAAAAGTATTGTTTTTTGGCTGTAGCAATTGTCTTCTGGTATCTTGGGTGACCGGAATATGGAGTTTGATGGATTTCATCCATGACAATTCTCCTCAACTCTGCTACATTTGGAATATAAATTCTACCTTTATAAGTAAGAAGTCCCTCTTCTTCCAATTTATATCCCTCATATCTCTTCTCAATACTTTGCTGCTGCAATTAGTCTTTTACTAGCTCATACAATTCATCTCCAGTAGTACGATTAACAATCTGCTGCCTCAAATCTAACTGGCAAATACTAAGAGATGCCACATGCATTTCCTGCACCTTCCTGCTAAGTGCATCAGCTACCTTATTCTCTTTTCCCTTTATGTTCTTGATTTCAAAATCAAACTCACATAAAAAATTCATCCATCTCGCTTGCCTAGCATTTAGAGTAGGCTGATCAAATAGATACTTCATACCACAATGGTCTATCCTTAGTTCAAATATTCCGCCCATCAAGTAATGCGTCCACATCTTGAGAGCATGTACTATGGCTGCAAGCTCTAGATCATGAGTGGCATAGTTCTTCTCATGCTCCTTCAGCTTTCTTGACTCGTAACATATCACGTGGTTGTCTTGCATAAGGACTCCTCCAAGCCCTTGTCTGCATGCATCAGTGCACACCACAAAATCTTTCTCTGGGTCTGCAACTTTCAATACTAGTGCACTGGTGAGAATATTCTTCAACTGCTGAAAGATTTCTTCACACCTCAAGGTCCATTCAAAATTTATCCCCTTCTTTTGCAAAGAAGTGATGGCATGTGCAATTTTGGAGAATCCTTCAATGAATCTTCGATAGTATCTTGCAGGTCCCATAAAAGATCTTACATCTGTCACATTTCTTGGAGTAGGCCAATTCATAATGGCTTCAATCTTTTCAAGGTCCATAGATATACCCTCTTCTGAGATAATGTGACCCAAATATTGGATTCTATCTCTATAGAAGTCACACTTGCTCAGCTTTGCATACAGCTGATGCTCTCGGAGCAATTGCAATGTCAACCTCAAATGCTCTTCATGCTCTTCCTCATTCTTAGAATAAATAAGAATGTCATCAAGGAAAACAAGAACAAACTTGTCCAAATACCTGTTGAAGAAACTGTTCATAAGGCACATAAATGTAGTTGGTGCATTTGTGAGACCAAATGGTACCACTACAAACTCATAATATCCATACCTTATTCTGAAGGTTGTCTTATGAATGTCTTCATCCTTGATTCTCACCTGATGGTAACCAGACCTCGGGTCAATATTGGAAAGTACCTTTTCTCCTCTCATTTGATCAAAGAGGTCATCAATCCTAGGAAAATGATATTTTTTCTTCACAGGAACCTTGTTCAATTGTCTGTAATCAATACACAACCTTAGTGTGCCATCTTTCTTCTTTATAAACAGAACTGGTGCTCCCCACGGAGACACACTCGGTCTGATATACTTCTTTTCCAACAACTCTTGCAGTTGCATCTTCAGTTCTAGTATCTCTGGTGTACTCATCCTGTAGGGTGTCTTGGACATTGGTGCTGTTCCTGGCACAAGTTCAATTGTGAAATCAATGTCCCTCTTTGGAGGAAGCCCTGGAATCTCATCAGGAAACACATCCTTGAATTCCTGTAACACTTGATAGTCCTCCAAACTAGGAGTTTCATCCTTTGATGCCTCCAAAATATGAGCTGCATACAACTGTTAACCTTTCCTACAGAACTTCTTCATCTGCATTGTGGAAACCTGCCTTACTGAAATCACCTTTGGAATACCTTTCACAACCACTGGGTTCCCTTCTTCATCCATGCATTCAAAAGTCTTATTGTAACAGTCAGGCTTCACCTTGTGAGCTTCTAACCAATCCATTCCAATGAGAACATCATAGGAACCAAGTGGTAGAACATCCAGATCTACACAAGTGACCAATCCATTCATGACCAATGGACATTTCTCTACCACTTCACTAACCTTTCTCTTAGTTCCAGTGGCTAGCTGAACTAACCAATATTTTCTATGCTTTACTTTCTTAAAAGCACAATTCTCCACTACTCTAGGGGTAATGTAAATGTGAGTAGAACCGGGGTTAATCAAAATAAAAATAGATTGCTCAACAATCTTACCTGCAACTTCAACCACAGTTGACTAGTGATCTACCTGGCGTTCCTTTAGTGCTGCATAAATCCTAGGGACTGCCCTTGCTACTTGACCCACTGTTTCTGATTCTTGAATGTTGTAAGATGGTCTTGCACTCTCATTCTCAAGTGGACAACTTCTGCGCATGTGGGGTCCTCCACATTTCCAACATTGGAGTGGTCCTGTATTCTGTTGTGGATCTTTAGGCTTTTCTCCTATCACTGCAATTGGCTTACTCGCAGCTTGGGATGACTGCTTCTGCTGATTCATAAAGTTAGAAGGTTTGAAACCTTTCTTTCTCTGGTCAAACTTCTCATTCTTCTTGTCCTTCCATGCCTTATGGTAGTCAGGTTTACCTTTTCTTTGCTCATAGCAATACTTAGCCTTCTGTATTGCTTCTTCAAGAGTTCTAGGTTCATAAAACTCAATTCTATCTTTGTAAGACTAAGGCAATCCACTCAGAAAATGCTGGACCTTCACTTTCTCATCTTTGATATACCTGACATGCCTCAACAATTCCAAGAACTTATTTGCATACTCTTCCATGGTCTGCTGTCCCAATCTCAGCTCATGGAACTCGTTAATCTTGGCATCGTAATACTTGTCAGAGAGGTATTTCTGCTTGAAATACTTCTTGAATTGTTTCCACTTAAGTCTCCTTTCACTAATCCTCTTTACTTGCGTGAAGTCTTCCCACCAAATGGATGCTCTTCCATTCAGATTGAATATGGAAACCTTTGCCTTCATGTTTCCTGAATAATCCTGAACTTGGAAGTACTTCTTTATCCCAAGAAGCCAAGCTTCATCCTCTTGTCCATTCTTTACATCACCATCAAATGTAGGAGGTTTAGCCTTCTTAAACTCATCCCAAGAGCGATCCATATGGTGCCTCTTTCTCTTTCTCTTGCGAGAAGAAGAACTTGAATCCCCCCTGGATTCTTTGAACTTAGATGATCCACTAGAAATCCTTCTTCTTCTCTTGGTACTGCTCTTACTGCCTTCTAGCTTCACGGTACCCCGTCCAAAGTCTATCTTTCTTTGCAAGTCTGTCAAACTTTGCAACATAGCAACATTCAACTGATGCTGCTCTTCCTGGGCTTTAATCAAGCTTCTCATGGTGGCTGCAATATCTAGTAGTGTCTCTTGGAATCTCCTTCCATTAGAATATATGTCATCATTTCCAACATGAACATTTTCTCCCATGGAATCTCACGCACGCTTGTAGGAATCTCGAGCATCATATCCATCATGGGTCCTCATGGTTGAACCACAACTTACTTTACCAATCCGCACTACCTGGAATACTGCCCCTGAAGGGGACTATTGATTCTACAAACGTGTTAGTAACACAACTGTTAGCTGCATAGCATTTATATAAATCAGAATTGCTTACCTTCTCCTGGAATAATCATAAAATGACAATCTTTCCCAAAACACAAAATTTTATTCCTTTTCAGCCCTAAAAATCTACTGAAAACTATCGAAAATCCCACAGAAGAATTGCTGAAATCCGCTGAGAAATCCCACTTAAAACTCAAAAATTTTCTTTTTCCTATCGAATATCCTCCAAACTAACCATCTGATGTATCGGATCACTTGTTGACTATGCTTTCAATACCTCGGTGGTCTGATCTTCATCTATCTTCCGACGCTCATCCGATGTCCAATCCTCTGAATTTTTCCAACGTTTCGGGTTGTTCTTCCTCTAGCTTCCAACACACATCGGCAAACCGATCCTCTAAATTTTTTTGACGTTTCGGACCGATCTTCCTCTGGCTTCTGACAAATTGGTGGACCAATCCTCTAAATTTTTTCGATGTTTCCTGTACTTAGAAAAAATTTTGAAAAAATTTCTTCTTTCTTTTGCCGTCGCATCGATTGTTCGGTCATCTAAATTTTTCCGATGCTTTGGCTTCCTTCAAGATATCCTTGCTGACACCTTGGCTCCACTTCAGTGAACAACTTCTGACGATTTCGACACTTCAAAATTTTTCAGAAAATTTAAAATTTATTTTTCTTCTCCTTTCTGCCGCCGTGTCAGCTCCCTTCCGGTGAGCCTCGCCGACACCTCGGTTTCATCTGGCCATGATCATCAGGTTCTCCCAGCCGAAAGCTTCGGCGCTCTTCATGTTTTATCCTACGACGGCATCGAAAGCCCTTCTAGCTAAGGGAGCTGACATATCGACGGTCTTAAGCTAATCTGAGCCGACGATTTTGACACTTAGAAATGTTTTGAAAAATTTTCCTTCACGGGTTCCTTATTGGCTATGTCTCGGCTCAACTCAGCCGAGACCGTTGGCTCCTCTCCGACGAAACCCTCGGCTCCTCTCCGACGAAACCCTCGGCTCCTCTCCGCCAAAACCATCGACAACACTCATACTTGGAAAATTTTGAATTTTCTTCCTGTCGGTTCTCGTCAGGCGGACTTCCATCTAGGCTATCCAGTGTATCAGATGAGCTTCGGGCTAAGTCCTCCGACATATCAGATGGGCTTCATCCTAAGCCATCCGATAATTTCACACTTAGAAAAATTTCGTTGAAATTTTCTTGTCATTTCTTCGGTTTTCTCATTTCTTCCTATTGCACAGAGGGTAACCTGCCTCTGTCACTTATTCTTCATAGCCCATTGAGGCCCATGCTGCAACATGAGCTCTGATACCACAAACTGTAATGTCCTGACCCTCCGACCGGCGAAGAGGACACTACCATACCATTAACTACCCCAGCAACTAGCCCCATGAACATGTACATACATAAAACTGAAATGCTTTGAAGTAAAACATGCAGAGATGCATAATTATTCAACATACATTGGAAGCAATCCATACATTCAAGCATTCAACATGTTCATTGTAATCCATTAAACAATAAATATAATTGCAGAGATGAAATAGACAATAATACTTATCTTATGAGGAATTCATCCCGCAACCAGCTACGTTGTTGCAACATTCCACCCAACCATAGGCCGGTGTGCTCCTTAGTCTCTCAGCAACACTGCCACCCCCGAGATGGGCATGATTCCCCAAGGAATAAGGAACAAGCAGGCTTACACATAGCCAAAGATACACAAATCATCCAATCCAACATAGTTGGGTTTATCAAGCCATCAACAAATCAGCCAAGCCAACACAGTTGGGTTTATCAGGCCAACAAGGAGCTGGGAAAAGCTGAATGCTAAGCTGGTGAGCTCATTGAAGAGATAAGGACACCTACATCAGAACAAGCTTGACTTCTAGGACACCCACGCACACCCAACACAAGGAAATTAGTCCCTTCTCTACTACACAGTCTCTCAGGCCCTGACATCCCTTCCAGTGCTATTCAGGGGTTGTGGAGAAGAAATCGAGCCCTCTAGCTTTGTCTGTGTGGCTCCCAAACACACCAGGTTTATCAAGCAAACCAAGCCTTCATTCCCACTCCAACAGAGTCCGAAGACCAACCACTGCATACATGTAGTAAGACAAGCAATTCACAACTCTGATTGGGGAATTTGATCCCTAAGTCGTTCTTGGCCCTTTTGTGGCCAAAATGACTCAATAATAACCCACAGCAACCCAAAACGAAAATGAACCTACAACAAACGAAAAATCATGGGAAAACAACCGCCGCGATCTCAACACTGTAGCAACGGGAAATACACAGCCCGAAATTTGGAGAGGAGATTCGACTCTCAACCTGGGTAGGGGGACATACACACAGAACCACAAAATTAGTATGAAAAACACACACACCGCCCAGAACATGAATGGTTCATTCAAAAGAAAATCGTGAATGAACACACATCTCAATTCCCCAACTGCGAAATTCACACACAACAGAAATCGTGCCTCTGAGGCCGCTCTCCCAGCTCTCTGTGTGAGAAAACCAATGAAGAATCCCAACCTGTGCGTGAGGAGAAGAGAGAACAATTGTCTCTGCGTGATCATGGACAAGAATGGAAGAATAATGTAGTAGTGGTGTTTTTCCTGCCCATGCGAGGGTGAAAGAGTCTGTTGGTGGAGTGTGCATGTGGAAAATGACTGCTAGTCATGCCACACACTACTGCCCAGCCTTGACTAACAATAGAAGTTTTAATGTGGTATTTGACTGATTGAGACAAGGAAAGGTGAGTAAGTCAAAAGGATGGGTGACACTAAATGGGTTTAATAGCTGACACATAGCTTTTCCCCATTGGCCCAAGTTTTAATAATTTCCCCCTCCTTATCCTTAGGAAAATCATGCCCTTTTCATTATGGTTGCATTGGGCTTCATTTAAATTAAGATGCTTATTTACATAATGCCAAAACTATAATGTGCCGGATAGCACGATATACCATTGGCAACATCTTTCAATCACCGAAACATAACACAACCAAATCGATGGTGGGGCTTTTTCCTTTAGCTCCACACCACGATTAATTACAATTTATACATCATATACATTTAATGCAAACGGGGTCAAAACAGAGGTGTTACAACTCACCTTAATGAATTGAGTATTTGTAGTTTATTTATTTACTTAAATAAAATATAATCTATAATTCAAGTTAGTTTATAATGTCATGTACACGATTTTCTTTATTATTGCAATTTGTATTCTTTAGAGTATTGGTTATGTTGTGCCATGGTTGAGTTTTGATTTAGTTAAAGAAATGTGGTGTTACTTTTGGGTTTTGATTTAGGCAAAGAAGGGCAAGGCCAAAGTGGTAATGGATAGCATATATTATGGACTGCCAACATTGTAATGAATGATCATTTTAATTTGAAAAAGAATTGTGTTAATTCTAATTATTTAGGGATCCAATTTTTTTAAGTGCAAGTATTTTTATGTCAACTGTTTTACATGTTCAGAAAAATATACACATGAGTTTGAGTGGATTTATGTTGATTTTAATTTTTTTATTTTATAAGTCTATATAAATTTTTAATTATTTTTTAATTTGGTTCAGTGATACTTAATAACATCTCCCCCTCTAAGTTGTAAAACACCTAATTCATACAACCAATTCTTCAAATTCCATCACCATTTAAAATAATTTTATTTTAAAAATAGAATAAACTATACTTCTCTACTTAAATCAATCCAGGTTCCAAATATATTACATCAACCTGGCTTTGTTTTGTATATGGCAAACAGAGTTTTCAATGTTAATTAATGGTATTCGTTTCAGAATAGTCTTGAGATATCATCTGTTTTGTATAGACAGACACAGTTTTCAATGTTAATTAATGGTATTCGTTTCAGTTGAAATTGTCAGTATTTTGTATACACAAACAGAGTTTTCAATGTTAATTAATGGTATTTGTTTCAGTTGAAATTGTCAGTCTTGAGATATAATCTGTTTTGTATAGACAAACAGAGTTTTCAATGTTAATAAATGGTATTCGTTTCAGTTGAGTTGTTTATTTCATTGAAATTGTCAGTATTGAATGATATTATGAGTTTTGTATATGATAAACAGAGTTTTCAATGTCTAGTAATGGTATGGTATTCGTTTCAGTTGAGTTGTTTATTTCATTGAAATTGTCAATTTTGAAATGATACCATCTTTACTTTATTGTGATGTGATTTGGATGTCACATATGGATTCATCAATCGCAATTAACTGTCGTGATTCTCCATTTCATTGAATTGTCAATGTTAAATTTTATACTTTGATGTGATTTGTATGAATTGTAGATCACATATGGATTCATCAATCTAAATTAATTGTCGTGATTCTCCATTTCATTGAATTGTTAATGTTAAATTTTATACTTTATTATCTATTTTATTGAATGGTCAGTAATGAATTTTATTATTTAGATGAAGTTGCCCGTGATACTTTTGTTGTTCTCTATTTCATTGAATTGTCAATGTGGAATTTTATATTTTATTAACTATTTTTTATACGAAGATGAAGTTGGTAACGATTATATTGCACTATTCATTTTGTGAATAGACTATTCTATTGCACTATTCATTCCAAATGAATAGAACAGTACTCATATGACTTCTGAGCCAACATGTATAATCAAAGACATACAAATGCAAATTTAAGCTCTAAAATGTATCACGTGAAAATGTATATTGGTGTTCGATGGCTGACCATTCTTGCCTTTCTATCCACAAATGTGTTATCCGCTCCACAAAGTGATCTTATCAACAGTCTGCCCAGACAGCCTGCCGTGACCTTCAAGCAATATGCTGGGTATGTCACAGTGGATGAGAAGAGAGGTCGGGCTCTGTTCTATTACTTTGTAGAAGCTGAAACAGATCCAGATTTGAAGCCTTTGGTTTTATGGCTCAATGGAGGTTAGTGGAATGAAAGTTTTTTTTTTTTTTCATTTTCTTGCTGTTTCAGTGGTATAGACAACTGATAACATATGAATGAAAGGGTTTTTAATTTGTTCATAATTATAATAGGACTCTTTACTTGCAAGACTGAAAGCATTTCTGGTCCTCAATTGAATGTTATGATCTAGTTCAGAAAAGCATTTCTATATCTTATGTTTCGATGCGCATTGACTTGCAAAATATAGGGCCTGGGTGTTCTTCATTGGGTTATGGGGCACTATCAGAAAATGGTCCATTTCGTCCCAATGGAAGCCAATTAATCAGAAATAATTACAGTTGGAACAAAGGTAGTAAATATCAACATCTTTTTAAGTAATGGATTATTATTCCGTCAAGAAGTATGGATTATGTATTAAAATTTTGATTTCTCTTTAATAGATTATGCTAATTTGTTTTGTGCAGAAGCAAATATTCTTTATCTGGAAAGTCCTGCAGGAGTTGGATTTTCCTATTCTAACGATTCATCTGACTACATTGGTACAAATGACACTAAAACAGGTAACAAATATCAATGGTGGCTGCAAACTACATCATATTATCTAATTTTAACTTTATTAAACTTTGCTGGAAGAAAAAATTATATAGAAATATAAATCAGACAAGTTTTCCGTCCATAATGAATATGATATTGACAATTTCTATTTCATATGATTGATACCATTTCAGCTAAAAGCCTTAAAAATATTATAAAAAAATGGATGTATTACAGGTTGTTAAATTTCTTAATAACTGACAATTTCTATTTCATATGATTGATACCATTTTAGCTAAAAGCCTTAAAAATATTATAAAAAAATTAATGTATTACAGGTTGTTGAATTTCTTTTAAATTTTGTTATAAAATATTTGTTTCAAGACCTTTATAACAGAATATTTGTTTCAAAAAATTTATAAGTTATGTTCCAGAGTTAATTTTATTAATTTTTTTCTTTAACATAATTTTTTTATATAAAATTTGTATTCATATTCAAAATTTGCTACTATGCTAAAGAATTTCTACAATACTTTGCATGTAACTATATCTGATAGTCTCTTTCATTTGCAGCCAAAGATAACTTGATATTTCTTCATGGTTGGTACAAGATATTCCCAGAATACAAAACCAGAGAGTTATATTTGACAGGGGAGAGCTATGCAGGTGAAATTTTGTGATTAAAGTTAAAAGTTCCTAATAAAAATTAAGAATATGGAGGAAAGGGAAAGGTGGAAACTGTTTTTAGTAAATGGAATATTTATTCTTTGTGTTTCCCTTCCTTACCTTTCAAGCTGACTTGTATGAGTTTCTAAACCAGGTCACTATATTCCTCAGTTGGCTGAGCTCATTGTCCATGCAAACAGAAGAGGGGAAATCTTCAATCTAAAGGGTATAGCTGTAAGTATAATTCTACAGTGAAAGAAAGTTTTTCAATAACGTAATTTTTGAACGTTGTCTTGAAACTTACAGTTGTGCTAGGTTCATTACGAGGACTGTTTGATATCCATTAAATGTGTTTACACTTTACCCATGGTTTCTCAGCAAAAAGATTTAAAGAGTTCTTCTAAATGAAAGATTCTTAAATAATTCAATATATTTACACTTTAATTTGAATTAAGTTCAACTCTTGAGGATTTGTATGTTCGTTTTATTAAAGATTTTGGAGTTTTAATTATTATTTTGATTGTTTAAATTACAATTTTAATTGTAAAAATAAATTAAACTTTTTTATTATTTCCAACAAACATTTATATAGTTTTAATTGCAGAAATAGATAACACTTTTAATTATCTCTAAAAAAAAAATATAAACTATTTTTAAAATCACAAAACACACATTATACAATTCCAACAACTCTAAATTATAATTCCTTAAACTAGTTGTTTTCCATTAAGCTCTCTAGCCTATAGTGTTAATTAACGGCACATAGAAAGGGTTTTGTCTTCTGGTCAAGCACGAAGAAGTCTTACTGATTATTTTACTTGGGTTACAGATTGGGAACCCACTGCTTGATTTCTTCACAGATTTTAATGCAATGGCGGAGTTCATCTGGTCGCATGGCCTTATATCTGACTCGTCATATAGTCTTATGAAAACTGTCTGCAATTACAGCCGCTATTCTGACGAGTACTACCGAGGCAATATTTCAAACAGTTGTTTAGCAGTCTATATAACTGTGGGCAATGAGATCAGCCAATATATTGATCGATACGACGTGACATTAGACATCTGTCGATCAGCTGTGGGGACGCAGAACCCTAAGACACCCAAGGTAGAATTTAGTGATTTTGAGTGACTATGCGTACATGGGACTTGCAATTTATTTTTAATTATTACAATATGGTTGAACAGATGATGGGGATCAGATTAACAGCACCGCCAGACGTTTGCATTAAAAACGAAGTTACTGCTTATCTGAATATGGTGGACGTGCAAAAAGCATTTCATGCTAGACTGGTTGGAAGTGTTCAAAATTGGAGTCCCTGCAGTAGGTATGTTTGATTAAGGAAATATAGCTTCTAGCCGATTTTAAGGGTTTTCTAACTGTTATCAGTTTCAGAATCTCAGCTGAACAATACTTGATCTATGTGCCTCTAACGAGTATCATTTGTGTGGTTGAACAATGTTATATATCACAGTGTACTGAAGTACGATAATCTTAATTGGGAGATCCCAATTATTCCGTTACTGGGAAAGCTTGTTACGGCTGGCATGAGGGTCTTGATTTACAGGTACAAACATCATCCTGATGTGAACGATATAACGTTTTAATATTGTTTACTCCTCTGTGATAAAAAAATATATATTGTTTCAATATTGTTTACTCCTCTGTGATAAAAAACTATATATTGTTTTAATATTGTTTACTCCTCTGTGATAAAAATATATATATTGTTTTAATATTGTTTACTCCTCTGTGATGAACCATACCTTTGCTGTGTTTAAAATATATATTGTGTGCAGTGGAGATCAGGACTCCGTCATACCTTTAACTGGGACGCGTACACTGGTGAGCAATCTGGCTGCTTCTCTGCAACTGAATACAACAGTTCCCTACAGTGTCTGGTTTCAAGGAAAGCAGGTAGGGTTTTGTAGGATCTCATGTTGTGATGTGTCTGTTGTGTTGTGGAATGTTTCTTTTCTTTTTAGTTTGCTCTTTATTCCTTTAATTGATATACATGTGTAGCTATAATATTATTTCTAATATTATTTCATATTACTTAGCTTGTATAATTTGTTAGTTATTGAAGTTATAAATTTGATTTAAACCCTTGTTTTTAGATCCGCTTTGTGTATGATAACATTTTGTTTAATTAGACAATGTAATGTATGTATATTCATTACTGTCTTAGTAGGTAGATTTTTTTTACGAGGCTGTTTTAAGTTTGGGAGTTTTCGTATGTATTATTATAAGGGTAATATTTTTTTAATACATGTTTTAAAATCTTTGTATTTATTTTTAACTAGTGTTTGAATATTTTCACCAATTAAGGTTTAGTGTTTGAATATTTTCACCAGTTAAGGTTTGAAAGTTAATTATAATGGTTCAAATACAATGAATATAAAAAATTAAATATTTTTAATTATATAAATTTACATTTATTTAGGGTGATATCAAAAAGTTTATTAACAATTATGCAAATTTAAATTTGTTTAGCGTGGATATGAAAAAGAGTATATTAACAATTATACAAATTTGAATTTTGTGAATTTTGTTAAATGAGTTTCTTTTGTAGTACTAACTAATTACATTTAATTAAAAGATGATCATGATTCTATAATTTCAGGTGGCGGGATGGGTGCAGGTCTATGAAAATCTAACATTAGCAACAGTAAGAGGAGCAGCTCACGAAGTGCCATATTCTCACCCAGAGAGATCTTTAGTATTATTCAAGGCATTCCTACAAGGCCAACCTCCTCCAGCATCATGATCCTCCATCATCATGATGTAAATAGTAAATTTCAAATACAAATAAATAAATGTATTCATTAGATTTAAAACAAGTCTATTGTGCTTAGAGTAACATCACCTTATTGTGCTTATATATGGAAATTGGAAGGCTTTGAATTTACGTTTTTTTATAATGTTCATACATTTATGCTTTAGTGTGAATAAAAAATTAATGTTATTTCTTGTGTTTTATAAATAGAGAGTGTTTTAAAATAAATTTAAAATATTTATTTATTTGTATTTTTTTGTGTGTATAGAATGTGCATGGGTTTAACTATTAAAAGTATGAATGTTTTTCTTCCTAGAAAGTTATAGGTTCAAATATGAAGAGATAAGGTATGTATATCTATGTAGACCTTTTTCTTTAGAGCCAATCTTCCCTTACATATGTAGAGCTGGTGTAAGCTAATGACACATTCGTTGCAATGGAATTCTAGTAAAACAGAAATCTGAAAATCAACAAGCAATATTAGTGGTACCTACACAACTTTTTGGAATATGGCGTAAAAATATGAAACATGGACAATCGGATTACCTTCTAGAATATATAACTTTTACATATGGAAACTAAGTATAAATCCCCAAAACCGAGATTCTTATAAGGTTGGTATGTTATTTTTTTCCCAAAAAATAATGAATATGTTTGTGTTGGTCCACTCGTTTGGTATGCAAATGGTGGGATTTTGTGAAAAAAATTATATAGAGTTGTAGATAACAATTGTGTCTAGTGCAGCGTTATTTTTCCATATTTATTTATGTTATATTTTTTTTTTCGAATTAAGGAAGTCAATGACGCCCTAAAATGACAAGGTGGAGCATTGGTCCATCACATCTTGGTCTTAGCATAGTCAATGAATGCCATTTTTTTTTATGATGTAGGTCTTTGTGTCTTCTTGTGCAGTTCTTTTCCATTTTCTAAATAGGTGAGCCAATCAAAAGTTATAGCCGAAGCAAATAGCCTACCTTTTGTGTTAGATTGATGTTATTCCACTTAAAATTAAATAGAAAATAGAAAAGATAATAGATTTAAATAAAAATTACATATTCAGAGTCTATAGACAAAATTACACTGTAAGTGTGTGAATTTTCATTAGCAGTGGACAAGCGTGGCATATGCAAAATCATGCATGAAATAGGAGAAGTGGTACAAAACATGTTTTATGTCATAAGATAGTCCAAACCTAAAACCAAAGCAGCCAAGTCAACCACCACGTAGGTTGGAAAAATGGTGCCCACCAAAATTCTAAATCTAAATCACCCGTGCACACAGTTTAAAACATAATGCGCACACACTATAAGTGCGATCACACTAGTTTGTGCGCACGCGTTAAAGACATGTGCACGCACTTGTTAAGTAAAAACTTTGTTTTGATGATGATGATGATGACTATGACTATGATGACAATGATGATGATGATGATGATGATGATGCTGATTACGATGATGAGGATGATGATCTTGATGACGTCGGATCAGGAGGAGGAGGAGGATGATGATTACTATGATGATGAACAATGATGGTGATGATGAGGACGATGATGAGGATGATGATCACGATGACTATGACTATGATGACAGTGATTATGATGATGATGATGATGTTTGTGATGATGATGATGACGATGTTGATGACAACGATGATGATGATGATGAGAATGATGATGAAAATGATGGTGATGATGATGATGAGGGGAAGGAGTAGGAGGATGACGATGCTGCCGATGATGAGGAACAATGATGATGATGATGATGATGATGATGATAAGGATGATTTCAATGATGATGATGACTATGATGATGAGGATGAGGATGATGACGATGACAATGATGATGAAAAATGATGGTGATGATGATGATGTTGATGATGATGATGAGGATGAGGATGAGGATGATGATGATGACGACGATGATGAGAAACAATGATGATGATGATGATAGGTTTAGTTGAAACTTTGCTTTGATTTTATTTTCAAGCTTTTGCAATGGAATGATGGTGATAAGGAGGAGGAGGAGGAGGATGACAATGATGATGATGAGGATGACGACTATGATGATGATGAGGAGGAGGATGATGTTGATGATGATGATGATGATGTGGATGATGATGATGATGAACAATGATGGTGATGATGATGAGGAGGATGAGGATGACGATGATGATGATGAGGATGATGAATAATGTTGGTGATGATGGTGATGATGATGATGAGAATGATGATGATGAGGATGATGACTATAATGATGATGATGATGATGATGATGATGATGATGACAATGATGATGAACAATGATGGTGATGATGATGATGACGATGATGATGATGAGGATGAGGATGATGACAATGACGACGATGATGAGGAACAATGATGATGATGAGGATGATGATGATGATGATGATGATAGGTTTAGTTGAAACTTTGCTATGATTTTATTTTCAACCATTTGTAATGGAATGATGATGAGGAGGAGGAGGATGATGACAATGATGATGATGACTATGTTGATGATGAGGAGGAGGACGACGATGATGATGAAGATGATAATGATGATGGAGATGATGATGATGATGCATAATGCTGGTGATGATGATGATGATCATGATGATCATGATCATGATGACTATGACTATGATGATGATGATGATGATGATTACAATGATGAGGATGATGATGTTGATGACTACGATGATGATGATGATGATGAGGATGATGATGACTATGATGATCAACAATGATGGTGACGATGATGATGATGATGATGATCACGAGTAGTATGACTATGATGACAATGATTATGATGATGATTATGATAGTGAGGATGATGATGATTATGACGGTGATGATAATGATGATGATGATGATGAGGATGAGGATGTTGAATATGATGATGGTGAGGAGAAGGATGGTGAGGAGGAGGAAGAGAAGGAGGAGGATGACTATGATGATGATTATGATGATGATTACAATGATGAGGATGATGATGAGGATGATGATTAGGATGATGATGAGGTTGATGATGAGGATGATGCACAATGATGGTGATGATTGTCACATGCCTCGATTTTGCAAAAACAATATTATATTATATTATTTTATTTAAGGACAATATGTTAAATTTTATGCTAAGTTGTAATTGATGACTCAGCAAAGTCAACGATATTTAATGTATGAATATTTTAATTATAATTAAATAAAGGTGGAGACAACAACTTAGGAGATCTGTTAAAAGAGTGTTTACTAGTAAAATTGGTTGAGGAGATTGGGTGGAGAGAAAACAGATATGTGGAAGCATCCTCAAATCACTTCCAATTATTGCAAGTGGAAACCTCCCTACATTTGGGGTCATGATCCCCAAAGAAACTAGGATCAAATCAGGTGGCTCAATTAATGACAACTGACCCAAAAGACCTAGGAAATCTTTATAAAAATGCCCATTGAAGAGATCTCAGGCTACTCATTCTAGAGAAGTGATCATTCAGGTGAATGTACTTAAGATAAATTCAATGGAAAGGGAATTTGTGGAAAGAGTTTGAGGGGTTAACTGCTAAGTGATCTAGTGCAACTTTTCAGCTGAAGGATCTTACTGCTGAGTGCAGAGTGTTTACTGAGTCATTGGACTAGTGTGTTGTTTGCATGCTCCACCGGTTCTCAACCAAGAAGACCAGGAATAGGCTCGGGGGTCCCGAGGAAGCGTTGTTTGAGCGCTCTCCAGAAGTTGGTAGGGAGGAATGACCTCCTAACACTGTTGTTGTCTATCTTAATCATGTTCTACATTATTTGTTTTACTATGTTTAGATAGATAAATCTAGAAATCACTATTAAATGAATGTTCAATATTCATTTTGTGATTTGTTAGAATGAAAAATAATTCTATTCCGTGTTTTTACACACCTGGAAGGACCAAGCCATACTCCAGAAAAGATAGAGTATTTACAATAGATGAAAGATAATGATTAAGAGATGAAATAGAATATAAATGGTTCTGCATTTTGTAGTAAATAGAGTAATTTAATTCAGTGTGTAGAATATTACGTAAAAGAATAGTGACTTGTTATTTGTGTTCATTATTTTAAATAAGCTTATTTATGTAGGCTTATTGGTAAAAAGGATAGCAGTATTTTATCACAGGTAGAATGTTGAAGAAAATAAGAGATTGTTTTGTGTAGATAAAATTGTATAAACATAGATAATATAAGTTATAGTAATAGATACAGTTAGTAAATAGAAGCATCGAAAGTACAATGTATAACTAGTATGAATTAAATAATTACTATGAAGAAACTATCTCATAATTATCAGGTTCATAGCTATAAAGGTAAAAACTTGAGGTTGAAAAACCCTAATTATGTTATCTAACTAATATAAATAAAGAGATAATCTAAGTTACATGTGTAATTGTTTTAATTACTTGGTAATTTTAAATCTTTATGAATTAACAGAGTAGTAAAAAAAACAAGAATTTATAGATAAATAGGAACTAGAATCAAACTAAGAATTTCAGCATTTATATGACTCTTTTATTTAAAAGGGAAAGGAATTACTAAGAGACAAACCATATTTAAAAATATTGTAACAATAGATAAACAGAAGCCATCTTAACTATAAATTTTAAGATTGTTTTATTTTGAGGGTTCTTTTTAGTAACCCTAGGATTTAACCCTAACTGAAAAACATAGCTTGGAAAATAAATTACATTGTAACTGAACTTGCACTCTTTTTTATTATCGTTAATTATTTACAAGAAAAGTATTAAAACAATTAAGTATTATTATTAATAGTAGAGGAAGGGAAAACCTAAATACACTAAGTCATAACTAGGAGGTTGTATAGCTGATAAAGACAAACAAGACAAAGCTCTAATTTATTACAATCTTTTAAAAATCATTTCATAATCTGGATAGAGCACGAAGCTACAAAGAGCCTTTGGAACCAAGTATTTTTTTTCTCCAACCGGCCAAAAAGTTTAAGTTATAACAAATTTACTCCACCCAACACCTTAGCGAGGGTTCAAAAGATGAAACAATGATTAAATTACAGAAAATTCTTTACAAAGTAATAACTATTATAAAACAGTGTATATCTTATTAATATTCAAAAACAGAGAATCATTAAACCCTGTTCACGGGAAAAATCCACATATTAAGAGACTGAGTATATCAGTACTTAGCCATAGGCTATAAAAACCTATCATTAAGTAAAAAACAGTGAATACAAGTCACGGTACTATGGCCGGAGTAACCCTGCTTCAAGCAAGGGTGTAATAAACAAAACACATATTAGCAACTAAGCTAAAATATCTAAAAACACCAAATGTACCGAAGGTGAACTACTTCTCCAATGAAACCCTTTTCCCTAATCTGTACAAGTAGGGAGAAGCCACATTGTAACTAGGGCTTACCCATAAGTTCTATGGTGAATCCAAACTTGGGGAAAAGTTCTGCCAAGCCTGTTTGAATTGCAAGTCTGCAAAAAAAAAACCCAATGGTTTAGTTAGAGTTGCGTTTCCATTTATTTCAAAAAGTAAATAAAATCTGGTAATAAACTTAAAATAATTACCTCACCTGGAAGTGAATATTATGGAACCACGAAGAATAACCACCACAGCAAACCAGCATAACGGGAAGCCAAACCCTAGTACTCACAGGTGACAAAGATGACGGGGGGCTCACATACAAGCCACACTGACAATAGGAGCAAGAACAAGCCTAGGCAACAGCCACGAAAGAGTTCAACACCAAAAAGATTACACTGACAGAGCTACTTTACCCTCACGACAGTTTAGTGTACGCGGGAAGAAAAACGACTGAGAGTTGTATGTCTCTCCAACCACCACACTTAAGTGGCAATGTTTCAGTCCACAAACAACAAAGCTGGAGATGAACACAGGCGTGCCTTCATGGATGCAACAAACCAAATGTAACCGAGACCAAACCCTCGACAAAACAATGAAGAGCTAGGGTTGCAGTGGAGACTTTTAAATCATGCATTGCATGGTGAGGAAGGTTCCACGTGCCCCTTAATTTATCAAATTCATAGTGGGTCGAGTCCTATAGTCCGCATTGTGCTGTCAAGACCAAATCATTTTTAATAATCTCCATAATGATCAAAACAACATTATTATATACAATGTCAAAGTGTAATGTACCATTGGTGTTCATAAGTCAATAATGTTGGAGTATGAGATTTTAGAGTATCATTAACCCCCATGGTGATATTATAATCATGAACATTCATTAATAATGAACCCAAGCTTAAATGGTATCGAATAACTTGATGATTGTAAACAATGGAAATCATCAAATGGAATAATAACAACTAAGGAGAGATCCCTAGTAGGGTAAAAACCCTTAAATACAAGTTAATAGTTTTTCATAATAATCATTGATTCTATTATTACAGTGAAGAGCTATGTTTTAGAGCTAGTCGATATAAAAACTCTAATGGAGATGATTTTAGTTCATAATTCAACATTAGATATATTTAAAAGTATTTTATTCACTCTAGAATAGATTCTTATTTTGTAAGAATTCTATAGTACTAGGAGAAACTTCACAGAAGTTGTAATTATTAGTCTTCATAAGTAAATAAATCTCAAAATGTTTTCAATCAAGGCTATTGGTCATTGTAGTAAAAGACAGTGAAATCATTTAAGTATACTTGTGGTATAACAAGTATTTTTTTTAAACAAATAAAATGATATCGTAATATCATCACATTATTTAAGTAATGAAGAAGTTGGACAAATAGAAGTCACAATTTGACGACAATTATACAATTGGTCAATTGTAAATGCAATGCATTATAACCTGATAACTTCCTCCATTCAGCTTATTAAAAGATAAAGCTAAGAGTTGTGTGTAAACTTGTTTCTCAAAAGGTATTAGGTCTATTTATTTACTTAAACAGTGTTGTAAATTTATAAAACAATAGAAATAAACTTTTGTTACAGTAAGAGTACTAATATGCTAAATCTTGGACTCTATTAAGGACCGGAAATAGCTTAGAGTAATGATAGAAAGAAGTTTAATCTAAGGAATAGTCATTCTTATAATAGTCCATCAATAGTGTAAAGACACTGATCATATCGACATGCCATTAAAATACTGATATAGTCGTAACACAGATAAGGAGAAGATACTTTACATCATAGAACCCTTGAATTTAAGCAAGCAAACTTTTACTCTAGCAGTATATTCTATGCTAAATGAAGTATATCTAGAATAAGGCCTTAATTAAAATCTTACTGGGTCAAAATTTACCTTCCAAGCCTGTAAGATCTTGAATTCTAGAAAAGTTATCAATCACTAAGTAAGCCCCAGTTAGAAAGTAATTTCTCACCTACTTGACAGAAACAAACTGTCAGTGTAACTAGAAACATTTGAATGCAGCTAACTTACATCACTTATCGAAATTGAAACAACATTAATCTATATGTGTTAAAGTTAATGAATAATTTTATTATCTATTTCATTTCTTCTATTAGCTGCTAGTAGTTATCTAACTGCATCTATGAACATTTTATGTTATCTCAAAATTTTAATTTTTTGTGAAATTTTGGGGTTTTGACAATGATGATGATGAGAATGAGGATGATGATGATGATGATGATGATGATGATGATCACGATGATTATGACTATGATGATGATGATGATGATGATTACAATGATGAGGATGATGATGTTGATGACGACGACGATGATGATTATGGTGAGGATGATGATGACTATGACGATGAACAATGATGGTGACGATGATGATGATGATGATGACGATGGAGATGATGATGATGATGGTGATGATGATGATGATGATCAAGAGTAGTATGACTACGATGACAATGATTATGATGGTGAGGATGATGATGACTATGATGGTGATGATAATGATGATGACGATGATGATAATGAGGATGTTGACTATGGCGATGATTAGGAGGAGGAGGAGGAGGAGGAGGAGGAGGAGGAGGATGACTATGATGAGGACGATGAGGATGATGAGGATGAGAATGATGAGGATGATGAGGAGGATGATGATAATAATGATGATGATGATGAGGATGATGATGACGGTGATGATAATGATGATGGTGATGATGATGATGAGGATGTTGACTATGATGATGACGAGGAGGAGGAGGAGGAGGAGGATGACTATGATGATGATGAGGAGGATGAGAATGATGAGGATGATGAGGATGATGATAATGATGATGGTGATGATGATGAACAATTTTGCTGATGGTGATGATGAGGATGATGAAAATGATGATGATGAGGATGATGGCTATGATGATGATGATGAGGATGATGATGATGACGATGATGATGAGGATGAGGATGAGGATGACGATGACAATGATGATGATGACGACGACGATGATGATGATGATGAGGATGATGATGAGGATGAGCATGACGATGATGATGATAGGTTTAGTTGAAACTTTTATTTGATTTTATTTTCAAACATTTTCAAAGGAATGATGATGAATACCATGACGATGATGATGAACAATGATGATGATGATGAGGATGATGACTATGATGAGGAGGAGGAGGAGGAGGATGAGGATGAGGATGACGATGACGATGATGGCAATGATGATGAACAATGATGGTGATGATGATGATGATGATGACAAGTTTAGTTGAAACTTTGCTTTTATTTTATTTTCAATCATTTTCAATGGAATGATGATGATGACCATGACTATGATGATGATGATAAGGATGAAAGTAGTGGTGAATACTATATTGTAAAAATACTCGAACATGTGTGATTACGAAGTTGTTGTTGAAGAACGTTAGTCATTAAACGAGATAAAACTTAGTGGGTAAATGCTCTAAATGTTAGGAAGAAGCGTGCACGTGTCTAATCATGTGTGCACATAAAAGCACACGTGCGGTCTTATTAGTGTGTGTGCATGCTCAAATAGGTGTGCGTGCGCCTATTATTAGTTTTAAAAAAAAGAGATCTGGATTCTCGTGATTGCTACAAATTTTCATGGGTTTTCTATAGTTGTTCACACGTTTTGTGCTCCTGAACTCTACAATTTGGCTCACACTACATCACTAATTTTTGATCTATTGGATAGAAGTTCACTCTTGGAATCTAATAAACATATTTAGTGGTCTTGGAAGTTAGTCGAAATATTCAAAGTACAAGTTTTCGTTGCAAGAAGAGGTCATTTTGAAAAGGTATAGTGAATTGTAAATAATTGTTTTAATTCACAAGCTTTCAGATCATTTCATTGATTTATGTTTTATGATATGCCTACAACAATATCTCTCTCATAGACAACATTTAATTTCACATTAATAAATCCCAACTTCACATCTAAACAAGTCTCATATTCTCCATACAAGATGAAGTATGCAATGCTAACTAATTTACATTTACACATGAATATATTTTGATTTCACACAATGATGGCATAAATGAAGTTATCTCTTGAGACACTTTAATTTAAAAAAAAAACTTTGAAGTAATCATGGGAGAGGGTTCATATTGAATAGTTCACCAAGCTGTCCATATTCTCTATACAAGATGAAGTATGCAATGTAGACCAATAATCATTTGCACATGAATATATTTTGATTTCCCACAAGGATGGTATAAATGAGGTTCTCTATTGAGACTCTTCAATTTGTATAAAAACCTTGGAAGTATTCATGGTAGAGGGTCCATATTGAACAGTTCACCAACGTATCCATGCTCTACTCTTCATGCTATATTTATCATAACATGCCTTTGATCTTGACAAGGATGCCTCTACCTCAATGATTTCTCCTTTTTTTGAGGGATTTGCAACCTCCTCATTACGTAATTAATCAATTTGTTCTCTTAATAGTTAACTTGTAACTTAATGAGTGTAATTTATTCAATTTATTCCCAAGACATCCAAACACTGACTTGTGTCTTCCCTCACAACTAATGTGGCATATTATGTGTAATGTCATCTCGTCCAAAGGTGCTGGAAATGAAGAATATTTCACTCATGTTCTTTTGACTTGCAATACTTTCTGAACACAAATGAAGTCATAATCCTATAGCTATAATACCTGCAAACTTGACTCTCTTTACTTGACTCAAATAGAGTATAGAGATGGAACTTTGGTTCGAACATAAAGAGAAACCTTTAATCATCGTTTATGTATCAATTCCAATACTTACCATACTAACATAACTGTAATTTAGTTAATTATGTTGGAACGCATCATGTTTCTTGTATAATGGAACTAATACCTTATTTGTTGCTTCTTATGCAAGGGTAGACTTCATATTTTTGATAAAGAAACTTTTGGAGATGGGCAACTCATGTAACATAGAAAGAAAAACTAGAAGGAATATGCCCATTGAAAAGGAAAATGAGGTAAGGGAAAAGTCCAGGTTGGCAATGGAGAGAGTGAGACATGGTCCAAACATTTCCATTGATACTGTGACTGATCCTAATAGATTTGATGACATAAAAACCTCTACTTCAGAACCACGAGTGAATCGGTTGCGTCTAATGGACCCAACTCAATTTCCAACATCAACACAGTCTCCAACCAACAATCCATCAACAATCCATGTTGAATCTCTTTAAGACATAGGTATATTGAGAGATGCTAAGTATGAAGCATTGGACCTAGGAGAAATGATTAATTTGCAATCTCTGCATGAAGACCACAACCATGTCGAGCACACTCCCAATATGGACTGACATGTGAATGAAGCACCACAACAAAGAAGCCCTAGGATCCAT
Organism: Pseudotsuga menziesii; assembly: GCA_001517045.1. Lineage (NCBI taxonomy): Eukaryota > Viridiplantae > Streptophyta > Pinopsida > Pinales > Pinaceae > Pseudotsuga > Pseudotsuga menziesii. The sequence continues at coordinate 859,031 of LPNX010459891.1, read as the reverse complement.
AGCTCATGTCCACCTTCCCTACCTCGAATGTCTACTGCAAGGAAAATGACTCCTAGACATATCCATGTAGATAAAAGTTACCTGTCAAGCCTTGAAGGTAAGTTTCCCAAACGCACTATTGATTGGCAATGTAGCAAATTAATGAAGGAATATTTTTAATCCAAAGGAGATGCAAGTAAATGTCAATTACTACTATGTTTGTTAAAGTCAAATTGTTTATTTGTTGTTAGGAGAATTCTGGGCATAAATATGGTTAGAATTTCAGAGGCTAACAATCATATTGTTAGAAATCTCCAATCTGCTTTTAGTGCGATTGTGAAGACTAGCTTCATACTAAATATCTTTGTGTGTCTCATCATGTGTTATCAGAATCAGTTGTAAGCAAGTCCACACGGAAACATCACCTCCTTTCACACACTTCTTAGATACTTAAATTAAATAGAAAAACTGTTTTGAAGTACTCTATTATAAGAGAAAATATGCAAACTCCAGGTGGAAAATATTGTTGGGATTTTGTCGGTAGGTTTCCTCGTCAGGATATGAATCCAATTGATGATGTTAAGGACTTAGTACAAAATTTTTGGCATGATCATACCATACCTTCATCTAATCAAAGAGATGTGCTAAATCTGAGAAAAGGTTCTACTAAACATCAACCCCATGTCAAACACTTCCTTGACACTACACATACTGAACTCTATGAGAGATTTAGGAATGAGCACACACAATTGAACCTAGGCCAAAGGTCCTTTGAGAAATGTAAACCATGGTATGCTCATATATGCATTTATCGAAACACATGCTCTTGTAGATACCATGTAGAATATGAATATTTTTATGACACGTATAAATATATATTTTGTGATTTGGATACTAACCTTGAGTAGGGCTGCAATGAATCCGTAATACCATCGAATGCATTGAGAGATTTTATCATCAGCATCGTGTGTCAAAGGCATGAAGGAAAAAAATACTATGGAAAATCATGTCTATATGGGAATTGTTCCAGGTGCAGTGGGTTTTCTCTTTTGAACCATTGCATTCATGGAAGCGATGAGCATTAATTTCGCAATATGAGCGTGGAGATGCAGAGCTTCAAGTATGTAACCTATCAATTAGACAGTGTGAAGGAAATTAAAAGATTGCATTGGTGAAGTCACGGGTACAAATGATTATTGCATGTTTTCCTCTCACATGTTCTGTTTCTACATATACATTCTTTAAAGGTCACATTCTAATACGACCCTTCTTTTCATGGAAACAGGTACAGGTATGTGATTTTTTGATTGAGTTCTACAAGAAAATTGAGCAATATGTTCAACATGTGCATGTAGTGCGATGGTAGGATGAGTAGTACAGAAAATGCAGGGACAATATTCCCATTGGGACCATATTGTTAATTGTGCATTTTTCAGATAGATATACCCTTCAACCATTAGATGAAAATACATACATCCAGTTTGAGTACTCGTCTGGATGACACAAAAGGTAATATTAGAGTTTATGGTGCTCAAGTGGAAACAATGATGACAACCCTAGACCACTATGAGGAGTTGTTGATAGCAAAACATTCCAAGCTTACTAATGAATAAGGAAGCAAAGGAATAGTATAAATGAATGTTCATCAACCTCCCTGTGCCGCTATGAACATTTCAAGCTTAAAGGATCGTGCACAAGAAACTTGGAGATCTAGAACATGGATAGTGGTCATATCACAACTTAAGTTTTTTAGTTGCTTATGAACCTATTTTTGTAAATTGATGCTAGGTCAATATGTTAAAATTTATAGTAGTTTAGTTATTGACATTTTTTTGGAAAGAGGTCTAAGATTCTAGAAGGCTATAAATAGGCTAGACAATGCTCAAAAAACTTTGAAGACCTATTTTTAGATAGTTGTATTATTTTGTTGATCTCTTCTCAACTTTTAATACTATGAATATACCCATTATAGTTTTTTTTTAAATGTGTGCATTTTTTACTTCACTAAAATGTGTGCAAGAAATTTCGTCACCATCATGCTTCATTATGCACTGCTAAATATTATCACACTTTAGATACTAATGTTCCCAAATCCCATGGACTTCAAATTCTATTCAGAAATTGGCACGAAGATCCAAAAGTAATGGTGGATTCAATTGGCATTGAGTTCCAAAATTAATGGTGTAGGTATTAACTTATTTTTTCACTTTTTCCATGTAATTCTTGTTGTGAAAAAATAATGGCCTTATGCTCTAAACTAAGCTTGTAGGGTTCAATTTCCATTAACAACAACAATGTAACAACCCACAAACCTTCTTAGACAACATGTATTTCCATGAACACATCCTCGAACTAGCACATGAGACCCTTGTAGGTAATCTCTAGTATACTAGAGAGAAATGGGAACCATAATTAAACCATAACAAAAGTCCTAAATAGGAATGTGTCTTGATTCCACACTAATAAAAATTTTGAGCCCAAGACCCTTGAGTGAGTCCTCAAAACATCACACTAACTTACTTTGTAGGGGATATTTGCGAGCGTTTGAATAAAAGTCTCTAGTTCTACTTGATTTCTTCTTCGGATGAAGTACAATGGACAATTTCAGCTTGAACCACTAGATATGAAATTTTTAGTGTATCATTCACTTCCAAGTGGGTTATGAGTACCATGAATAGGAATATTGTGAACCTCACATTGGGTTTCAAGGTATAACCATGGTTATGGGAGGACAATAATGTTCGTATTCTCTAAATGAAACTTATCAAGCTCAAGTGCCATTAACAACAACTATGTAACAACCCATGAACCTTCTCATACTACATGTACTTCCATGAAGACAACCGTAAACCCACTTAAGACACATGTAGGTAATATCTAGAATAGTAGAGAGATATGGAAACCATGATTAAACTATAACACAAGTACTAAATAGGAATATGTCTCAAATCCACACCACAAATATTTTTTATCAAATGATCCTTGAATGAGTCCTTGATGCATCACATGAACTTCGTTTGTAGAGGTTATTTTAGACCCTCTTAATGAGAGTATCTAGTGCTACTTCCCTGTCTTCTTAGTATCAAGTACCATGGAAAATTTACTTAAGTAACATATATGACCTTTGAAGTGCATCATTCACTTCCAAGTGGGGTATGACCACCATAACTAGGAATAAATTGTGAAACTCACATTGGTTTGCAAGGTCTAACCAAGGTTATGGGAGTACAAAAATGACCTTATGCTCTAAATGAGGCATCATGGGATCAAGTTCCATTAACAAAAACTATGTATAAACCCATAAACCTTTGCAAACTACATGTATTTCCATGAACACATCCTCAAACCAACATATGAGACCCTTGTTGCTAATATCTAGCATAGTAGAGAAATATGGGAACCATGATTAAACTAGAACAAAAGTCCTAAATAGGAATGTGTCTCAATTCCACACCAAGAAAAGGTTTGATCCCAATATTCTTGAATGAATCCTCGAAACATCACACAAAATTCCTTTGTAAATTTTATTTATGAACCTTCAAATGAGATCCTCTATGGTTACATTCCCTTATTATAAGTGTTACAGAAAGAAACTTTCTATGGCTTGGGGTAGACCACAACAGACTGAATGACACCAAAAATAAATCCATTCCAATATGCAAGAGAAATAAATGCATCTAACACTAATAGATATGAAGCGTACCTTATTATGGATGGTTGATGTAGATCCCTGTTGAGCTTTTCCAACATGATTGTATCCACAATTTGCTCTCAACAACAGCAAACAAGACAAGCATGTTATATATCAAAGTGTTAGTCCTACTCTAACATATATAAATCATCATGTATAAGAAAATAACTACATCCATGGACAAAATATTCATAGGTATGCACATGTATTAGACAAGAAATGGATATTGCTATTAACAAAAATAGAGATAGAACAGTGAAAAACTCTATCGACACTTCTTTGAACTAGAGAAACCAAATCCTCCACCTGGGACTTCACCACTTCAATCCTCCATCTCAATGGCAAGCTTACAAAGCAAAGGAAATATTGCGAAGAGAAGAAATGTGTGCTCCAAATGGATAAAGGGATGCAAACTCAAGCATAAAAAAAAGAGGAAACAATGAACTATAGTTTCCTTTCTCTAAAAAATTCTCCTCCTTCAATGCATCCAAGAGGCTCAATATATATCCCTCCAAATAGGAAATCAAGGGTTGAGTTCGAGAGTTATCAAGGCATATGGAAGGCCAAGAGTCAATTTATTCAGGACTCTATGAGGAAAAATCCAAATTTTTTTGTCTTCATGCACATTTATCGATGTATGCGGGTATTGGCTCAAAATTTGCATGTGTACGTAGGTATTGGTTTAAAAGTCACTTACACACATAAACAGCTATTTTTTGTGGACTTTCTTGGGACATCAAAGTATAATTTGAGAAAAAGGGGGTTCAAGGTGTCTATAGAGGGACATGGAAGGCCATAAATATGTGATCTACCAAGTCTAGTAAAATAAGCTATAACACTAAGGATCAAGTACCATAAAAAATTTCTTGAACCAAAACATATGACATTTGCAATGTATCATTCACTTTCAACTCATGTATGAATTCCAGGACTAGGAATATTGAACTAAACCTGACATTGGATCTTGATGTCTAACCAAGGTAATAGGAGGAAAACAAAGGCCTTGCCCTAAATGAATTTTCTCGGGCTTGAATTCCATTAACAAAACCTATGTAAAAACCCATCAACCTTCTCAGAATACATGTATTTCATGAACACATTTTCAAACCAACACATGAGACCCATGTGGGTAATCTCGCGAACACCAAGAGAAGGTCATGTGCATTATAAATGGGTCATGTGCATGTGCATTTAGGATGTAGTCTTGCATGAGAAGATGTGAGCGCATGGCCACTCTGATGTGATTGACGGATGTGTTCCCACTTGATCATATATAAGGGATGATGCCATTCTCTAGGAGAATGGAGGCACCTGGTCAGTTTTGAGGAATCCTCAGTCTGGGACTAAGAGCCCTTCCGATGCGGTGTTTTCGAACATGGTTGGATGTAAGTGAAGAGCCCTTTCAATGCGGTGTTTTCGAACATGGTCGAATGTAAGTGCAGATCCCTTTTGATGCGGTGTTTTCAAACATGGTCGAATATAAGTGATGATCCTTTCTGATGCAGTTTTTTTGAACATGGTCAAATGTAAGTGCAGAGCCTTTCTAATGTGGTGTGTTCACACATGGTCGGATATAAGTGCTGAGCCATTCTGGCATGATGTGTTTACACATGGTCAAATGTGAGTGTTGGGCCTTTCTAACAAGATGAGGTCAGATGTGAGTGTTGGGCATGCCTTTCTGACAAGATGAGGTCAGATGTAAGATCTAGGTGGGTCATTCTGACTTAGGGTTAGATATAAGCGCTGATGAAGACCTACATGAAGGGTAGGCCTACAACCAACATGAAAAAGGGCTGGCTCTGTAGAAATTCCTGTGACGAGAAGAATCGAGAGATAGCACCAATGATGATGATCATCCAGACTTGATGATGGTCCAGATGTGATGATGATCCATACTTGATGATGATCTATATCAAGTGATGATCCAGATGTGATGATGATACAGTGATAATGATCCAGTAGTGATGATCTAGTAGTCGTGATGATCTAGATGTCGTGATGAAGAAGACTTGAAGAAGAAGATGACTTAGAAGATTACCTGAAGACGATGGTGACTTAAAGATGAAGAATACTTGAAGATGAAGACAAATTGAAGATGACAATGCCGAGATGATCAAGTCGATGCAGAGAAGAAGACCAGTGCTGAAAATTGTGTCGAAAGAATACCTTCCTAGTTAAGAGGGAGTGTTGATGTATTTGTAACTTCGGAATGTATTCACCTATGTATCTTATGTCAAGTACCCCAATGTTTATTTCGGGATGTGTCTATAATGTAATTGAGTCATGTCATGCCCCGATGTCCTGATCAGGAGGATCGATAATGTAAACAAGTCATGTCAAGTCATTGTGGGTAACCCTCCTATTGTTCAAGGGTTAAAGTCCCCGCAGTTTTGGGGCACTAGGGTTATTAGACTCACCTAGTGAATTCGGCACTACTTGGGTTTAGTCAAGTCGAGAATTAGTATAGATAGAGAGCTAGCCTCTCTATTTAACACAAATTCACTCACACTCAGTTGCAACGCATAGTTGAGGAAGAAGAATACACTGGGGCTAGGAAGAAAGAGGTTGCTACTGTCAGAAGATCATCTTACTGTTTTGGGATTTTACTTTTGGTGCTGACTCTATCTCTGAGGAAGTTGCGGGGTTTTCTCCATTTCTGGTTTCCCCGAGGAAAAACACTATGTTCTTTGTTTCTTGTGTTTGATTGATGTTCTTGTTATTCTCTCACTTAAAGATCCTAATAATGCTATCTTAATGTTAAAAATCTAACAGCTCCAACACCATGTTTTGTCAGCTACAACTAATAGGATGCTCCAACACCCTATTTACCAGCTATTATTGGAAGGAGGCTATGAACCCCTGTTTTATTAGCTACAATTGAAAGGATCCTTCAACACCCTATTTACCAGCTACTACTGCAAGGAGGCTACAACCCCTGGTTTATCATCTACAATTGAAAGTATGCTTTTACACCCTATTTACTATATACTACTAGAAGGAGGCTATGCCCCCCTAGTTTATCAGCTACAATTGAAAGGATTCTTCAACACCCTATTTGCCATCTACTACTGGAAGGAGGATGCAAACCCCTTGTAGGCATATATCCTAGCCTAGCACCACCCTACCACCCTGATTTGATTTTTTTCTTCAATTCTATTACTGATTATCCTTCATTTCATTGGTCTTTGTCTTCTCTCGATGTTACATTGATCTATATTGTAGAGACATCTTTCTTCCACTTTGAACTTCCCTTTAAATACTTATTTAATGATGTATTTGAACCATTGTATCTTTTAATCATCATTTCCCTTCATTAAAACCTTTTCACCAATGCATCTCTTCATTATAAAAACATGTATTTTCATGGACTAGTGCAAAACAACTTGAAACCATGTTTTGGAAGACCTATAACTTTGTCTTCAATAACCTTTTAGGAAAAATAAGACCATGGATAGATGAACACATCAACAAGATACATCCTGATGCTTTCATATTATTTTTATTAGTTTCCTACAAATTATGGAAGGCATTTTACTATGGAAATTTAGACTGATTTTTAAATACTCAGTCAATTTTCAACAAATTTCCCAAAATAGTCTAAAACCTCATTTTGGAAGACCTGTAAATTTTCCTTCAAACATGTTTTAGGGGAACTGAGACCATGGTAAGATGAAAACATAAACAAGATAAAACCTGATGACCTCATATATTTTTTATCAGTATCCTACAAAATATGGCGGGCATTTTACTAAGGCCACTTAGGCTGATTTACCAGAACTGAAATAGTCCAAATCATGTCAGAAAGAACTTTTGGTAAACTAATAACTCACCTTCAGAGACTGAATTGACAAACCAATCATATGGTTAGATGCACAATACAAAAATCTAGATATCTATATCATCATAATCATTTAATGCACGAACATGTAAAATTTTAAGAACCCCCCTTAAATTTATATGTATAATAAATGGGTTAACTCACATGAGACATCACAAAGAGTGAAGGTTAAATTTTACAAATCATATAATATGTATATATAATTTTTTAGCGAATATTTCATGGAATTAGAAAATGTTGTAAAATTTGGGCGAATCTTTCATGAAATTATACAAATCTTATAAAATCATGGTGAATCTTTAATCTTTCATTGAACTATATATAAACTTGTAAAGTATTGACAATTTCATTGAAATTTGACATAATAAAATTTCTTAGATGATTATGTATTAACTTTATATTTGTTATGTGAACACCTTGTAAACAAATCTAACTTTCATTCTAATTTCTTGACGTTGCTCATTACAACTACTTGTATTCTACTAAGTTTAAACTTCGTAAAAGATAAAATGTAGATATGAGCACTTGATCAAAATTTGAAAGTCGTTTATCGTACTATACTTAATGTACAATCAATTTTCACAAATTATGTTGTACCTAACCATCCCCATCAATCTAAACATATGGCTACATAAAAAAAATTGTTTGAAGCACCGCCTAAAATGAAAATCTTGACAATCTCTATGTCAATGCTCTCAAAAAATTCAATGGATGGTTGCATTGAATCCACATTGGCATTACCATATGCTTATCATAGATGTCTCCATTTTATGGCATGAAATGCAATCAAAGTGAATAAGTGGTGTAAGAGAAAGATAATAACATACCTCTCAAAAAATATTAAAATGAAATATAACATCGTTTCCAATTTTTCAAAATTTCCATCTAATATCAATGTTCCTCTTTATGTATGATTCACAATAGGAAAAATTTTAGAAACCCACACCTCAACATATTTTTTCAAATTATTTATGTATATATTGTTATGGTTCATAAAGACACACAGTGAAGTGCAACAATTGTTGTTTGTAATTTATATTTTATAAAACAAAAACATAATAAACCCAACAATTTAAAATGTTTTAATGGTAATATTTTGAAGATTTGTAAATGGAGGTTGTGCTATTATTTGCAAATATGCTAGAAATGGTTCAATGGGATGGATCACATACTTCAATCCATAATGGAAGACATGTTTGAGGGAGAAAAAATAAATAGATATGGAAAGACATTAAAAAAATTAGGCATGCAATTTTACGAGGCTTGAAATATCCATTGCCTCTCTTTACAAAATCTAAATAAAATTTGTCCCATATCAACTTTCTCTAGAGTACCTTTGGGTGGTATCTACCAATCTTTGATAGTATTGGGATTTGAATGCATCAATAATCAAACCATTATTGGCATTATGCGCTAGAGTGATTGGTAAAGTATGGGTGGTGATATTCTATCCACTTGGATTCAATTTCCCCCAAGTGAAGTGACATGTTTATCCCTCTCAAAAACAAGGGAAATTTATGGCCCTATAAGTGGGCTAGGAAAAGTGATGGGCATAACTTCTATCCTTTTAATGTTTTCTACCTTCCACCTCAATGTTGATTTGATGGTACTAATAATAGTTGAAAGAAACATATAAGCATATTCAAGTTTTCGGTAATAGACCCATTTTGATCACAATTAACTATGCCAAGCATTATCTATTAAACCTACATTCCAATATGACCATGGTCAATTCTCTTACTTTAACATATAATTTTGTAGTAAATCAAAATGACAATCAACATATATGTCAAATAAAAAGTTCATAGATCATGTAATGACTAGAGAATTTCATTTAAGTATGAATATCATATATGTAGAAATCAAGATGTGTAGCATTTCCTCTTAACTATAACTAATCTTAAAACTCATGGGTACTCACAAGTAGATACTTAGCCATGATGGTAGAGAAAGAGATAAATAACTAATCATAAGTGGAAGAAATTTTAATATAGCTTGTGTATAATTCTAACTTGGATCGTTAGCCTAAAAAAAGGAATAAAAAAAAGACATAACTAAACAAACCTCCAATTTAATGAATTCAACATTGGATATGTGAATAATTATTCAAAAACAACACAAGCCCAGTACTAGGCGTAGAATACACGGTGGATGGGTGTATTGTTAAGGCACTCCTTGTGTAAGTTCACCGGTTCAAATCTTCGTGGCTGCTTGCTTAATAATATATATATATATATTCAAAAACCACATGTGTGGTCTGGGATTTGAAATTCATCACTCTATCAACTTTCAAGTACTATATTGTTTATAGAAATATATAAAAAAAACAATGATATCTGAAAAAGTAATACTTTCCTCCACTTGGTCTTATAGGGAAAAAATACATACTGGTAAGAATTCCCACTTTTATATACCTTACATATTGTACCACCCTGGAAAATTTTCAATTACAAAAGATCATATGTTGAGAACCTTAGCATGAACAAAGTGTAAGAGTTAGAGATGGACTCGACAAAATAATGCAGAAACTTGGAAACAAAAATTGTTCAAAATAATAGCTTTCTTTTCTTTTTACATTTATATTTCATACCAAATTGTTTTCCATCTTGTCATGAGTTTAAGTCATGTGATTTTGACTCATATGTGAATGGATTAACTCAAGCAATAGTAGGGCCAAGTAGTGTTTGACTTGAGAGCAATTGAAAGACTTAGTGTATTTTTCAATTATGGAAGAACCTAATGACATTTCCTCACCACATAAGAATTTACTCAAATAGGTAAACACATTAAATTCACATATGCCAACAAATATATTCTAGTAGGATACAATGAAATAATGAGAACAAGAATATGAATTGTTTTTTAGAAAATATCATTATGGATAATGGGAATCTATGTTCATAGCTAACCATTTTCTTTAGGAGGAATACATTGGAGGGTATTATTAATTATAGGTTCTCCAATTATCTGGAAAAAAATATATATCATGTTTTTAGTAAAAAATAATAGTATCAAAGGAGGATAATTTTATTGTTCAGTTGTAGTAAAAATTATTGGAAGCAAGATTCATTCATTAATATGACTCTTACTTTCCATGGCACAAGGATTGCAAGATGAAATGATTTCATATAGAAATCCTACAAAGGAAAAAAAACATAGGAAAGGAACCTAAATTGAATAAAGGAAGTAGAGAGATTCTTCAACCAACTCAAAAAGAAAGGCATAATGACACTGCAACTAACCTCCCAAATCCAATATATACTTGGAGCACTATGCTTTGAAATGAACTGTTTGGGTCATTTGCATGCTGCACAAACCTACCAATGACATGTCAATTTATTAAAAAATAATAATATGTAAGAAAATTTCCATACGCTCCACATTGGCATCACACATGCACTAAGTATGCAACATGAAAATATTGATTAATAACAAATTTCATAGAACACAAATATGCCATAGACCATCAAACTTTTGTAAACAACTTTAGTAGATTCAACGCAACCAACCAACCTAGTATTTGCAAGTAGACATTCCCTTACTATGTAATAAAGAAACAAATCAGGGTTGATACACTCTTATGACTTTTCCCCACCATTATAATTAAGCAGTAATAGATATATCATCGTCCTTCACAAAAAATACACATTTCAAAGTATTGTTATACAACATGATAGAGACCATTTGATCATGATGACATAATGAACCGTCTTATAAAAGCATGAACTATCATTTAATGATGTAAACAAAGGAAGATAAAAATGATTATTCATGATCTTTGCCAAAATATCATAGAAAATCAACCTTAATAAACTTCAACAAGATCAGAGAGAGGACAACTATAAGTTTGAAGTAACTTACCTTGGTCCTTAGGAAACATAGGGTTCTCGCACGAAGTTGGTTCCACTTTTTAGTGCCACTTAAGAAATTAGAAACACACTTCTGAAGTGCAAATCAAGAACGCATATGCGTTATTGATGGTATGTTCGGAATAACCCGAGCCCAAACACAAGGCTACGGTTTGTAAGGAAGTATCACATATGTGTTTTGTAAATGTTAAATATCGCATATGCGATATAGGCCTTTGTTTTTTTTTTTTAGTTTTTAATATCGCATATGCATTTTGTAAATGTTAAATATCGCATATGCGATATATCGCATATGCGATATATCGGATATGAGATATTTAACATTTACAAAATGCATATGCGATATTAAAAACTAAAAAAAAAAAACAAAGGCCGCAAGCCTCAAATTTACAATTTGCACAGTCAAGGATTGGGAGAGCGAAAAACCGCGTGGGAGAAATAACGCAGAGGTGATTTGTGTTTTAGCTTTTGGAGGTTGAGTTCGAGGTGGATTGGCTCCAATGGCAGGTAAATTGTCTTATCCATTTCAGTTAGTCTTCAATTATTTATTGTTTTCCATAATTTCATAGTTTTTATAATTATTTTAAACAAATTTAATAATTTTTTTTTAATGAAATCAAAGAATGATTAAGTAAAACAACCTATATTTTTTTGTTTAAATCTTAATAGATAACAGAAATTAACAAGACAATGTGGAAAACCCACCACAACCTAACCCACAACCTAACCCAAACATGAACCCAAACCCAAACCCGGAGGGGGAACAAAATCGAAACTTACAGATTATTGCGTGTTTGGTGTCATTAAGGTGCCTTAGCTCATCTATTAGAAGGGGGGATCGTTTGAGAGAATATTTAGCTAATGCATTGGACACAATAACAAACACAATTGCCAATTCCCAAGGAGCTCTGTACAACATTAGCTCGTATAGAGAATCCAAGAGGCAATACTACTCAGATGGATTGAGTTATAAAGACATCAAAGCCCTTAAAATTACAAAAGACCGACTATTTTCATTATTCCAGGACGCTAGCACTGGATTGCTTCCAACCACCAGTCGAGCACACATTTCCATAGATTGGTGCATTGAACCAAATATAAAGGCCAATTGGATGGATCTTTGGTATATGGTCTTTGATGAAGACCCTCATGGGAATAGGGACATCCCATTTTCTTTCCTTAGGAAGTTGTATGCAGAATTCATCCTAGGGAAACATGTTAACTACTTTGATATCTTAGGCTTCCAGGGTGTTGGTCATGGGATGCCCCAATATAGGGAAGGGGCTAGGACGGATCCTAACTGTGTACCACACCCTCCACACACACCAAAACCCCCTCGTCTATACCCTATTGCGGGTCCTGTGATTGAGGATACACAGGAGGCATTATTTGACTTGGTAGATACATTGCTTCAGCATGGGACTGATGTCCAAGTCAATGTAGACCAAGGGGTTGGCACTTCTAAGGTGGGCCCATCTACAGATCACACAAGAGATGCAGAGCGCTCAGAGCGTCATGTTACTCCACACCCTTGCACATCGTGTGGAGGAATATGCTATGTCCCTGCTTCAAACTTTTGAAATGATGGATTACTTCGCTTTGTAAGTAAAACTCATTATTTTCATATTATATTTTGTTTCATATCAAAATTTTCAATTGTTTCGCAATTTATTTCTATTTAATTATCTAACAAATTATGTGAACAAATATACAGCTGGTGTCGCATGGCACACCAGAGTCACATAGTCCACCGATCAATGTTCAGAACATTGATGTAGCTATCAATATTGCATATGGGTTTGGTTGTTCACCAATAGGGCTAAGAACTATACTTGTTAATTTGTCAACTTTATTTACATATTTATAATATAGATTGTAACATTCAATACATCCTAATTTTTATACAACATGTTTTATGCAGGGTGATCAGGATGAGTACATTGAATCTCAGCCTATTCCCTCTCATGCAGAGGTAGATTCCCAAACACATGTATTATTTTAAATATGCTTTTAATTATGTTTCACTTTCTTTGGAAAAATCATTTTTCGTCCATCATGTATATGTCTCGTATTCTTTGTATTATCTGACATTGACATATGTTATGTTATGCAGGGAACCATTGAGCCATTGGTCCTTGAAGAGCACCAATGCGAGGTTGTTTTCGACCCACCTCTTCCCCCCCGCCAGGTACATGTATGTTTTGCTTTCTTTGAAAACATCATTTTTTGCCCATGTAATATATATGTCTAAGATTATTTTTATTATCTGAATTTGACATATGTTATTTTATGCAGGATTCTATTGAGGCACTGGTGCTTGAAGAGCACCAGATTGATGACCCACCTATCAGAAGCCAACATGTACGTTTATGTTTCGCTTTATTTGAAAACATCATTTTTTGTCCATGTAGTATATATGTCTAAGATTCTTTTTATTATCTGAATTTGACATATGTTATTTTATGTGGGATTCTATTGAGGCATCGGTGCTTGAAGAGCACTAGATTGATGATCCACCTATCACGAGCCAGCAGGTGCGTTTATGTATCGCTTTCTTTTAATTGTGATTTTAATGATTCAACATGTACTTTTTTAATTTTTTGAAATTGTCTAATTGTATCTTTATCCTTTTGTATGTAGGAACGTGAGTTAGAAGAATATGTCCAAAAAGTGAGCTTATTCACTAGTACAAGTAGAAGTCCTTTTTTCTCGTTCCTACTTAATCGATCCACTGGTTACACACCTCCTCTGACAAGGCAGCATGTAAGTTTATGTATTGCTTTCATTGTATGTTTATGTATGGCTTTCCCTGATTTGGTGCTTTCTCTTCATACGTTTTTGTAGGTTTATGTGCATCTTTGACATATGTTACTTTATGCAGGAACCTATTGAGATAGTGGTGCTTGAAGAGCACCAAAGCGAGGTTGTTGTCAACTGACCTCTTCCCCCCAGCCATGTACATGTATGTTTTGCTTTCTTTGGTAACACCATTTTCCATCCATGTAGTATATATATCTCTGATTCACTATTTTATCTAAAATTGACATAGATGTTACTTTATGCATGCCCCTAGTGAGGCACTGGTGCGTGAAGAGCACCAAATCGGTGACCCACCTTTGATGAGCCATCAGGTATGTTTATGTATCATTTTCTTTGTATGTTTGTGTATCACTTTCTTTGATTTGGTGCTTGAAGAGACCCAAATTGGTGACCCACCTCTTCCCCCCCAAGGTACATGTATATTTGTTGACATTGGCATATATTTTTTTTTATTACAGCTTGATAGTGAGCAAGTGGTGCTTGATGAGCACCCAATTAGGGTCGATGTTAGTGAGGCACCATGACCCACCATTACTTACTCATGTATAGTAAGTAAAAATGTTATTTTGGTTTTGGAATTTGAACAAATGTACATAGAATTTTTAAAAATTAACTTACAAAATTTATTTTTTCTGCAGTGTCCACTGATGCGACCTATCCCTCTTGTTCAGCGATGGGGATCACCAGTGAGCAGTCAGAAAAGAAAGCTAGACTTCTCCGAAGACATTGGCAGTGGCAGCGAAAGGGGGGATAACTAGAATAAATGTATAGGGGGGATACATAGATGTAACTTTTTGTTCATATACACATCTAGATGTACTTTTTGATCCACTATTTTGTATTATGGCCATGTGGTATGACAATTTTTGTTACATTATTTCTATACATATATAATATAAAGCAAGGTTCAAATTTATACATATATGGTTGATTTGATCTTGGAACATGATATGTGTGGTTCACCTATGTGATATAATAATATGTGTGGTTCACATGTGTGCTAACTTATGAATTTCCAATATTTAAAGGAAGAATTTACAACTCATCAACTTTTTAACATTATGGTTATCCTCAACTTTTTAACAGCATAACCATACCATACACTAACTAAATTACATACACTAACAATCATAACACTATGTCATGCATGGATGTGTAATATATACCATATCATACCCTACAATACCCTATGATACTAACATCATACAATTCTAACATACAATAACATACCCTACAATACCCTATGACACTAACATCATACCATACTAACATACAATAATATACCATAACATACCATACTAACATACAATAACATAACATACTAACATCATACCATACTAACATACAATAACATACCATAACATAAACTACTAACAATATACCATAACACTATATCATGCATGCATGTGTAATATATACCATATCATACCCTACAATACTAACATCATACGCTACAAACCCTAAATTGGTTGAAGTAAACCCTAGTTCCATCTCATTATTTGTCAACCCTAGTGATAGCATGCAAAGTGGTGTTCATGAAAGCCTAGTTTGTTTCCGATTTGTACATGGCCATGTGTTTCTAGTTCCCTCTCTTAACTTGCAAATTACTCACTAAACCCTAGTTCCATCTCATACCTTGTCAACCCTTGTTGTAGCATGCAAATTGGTGTTCATGAAAACCTAGTTGGTGCATGCAAGTATTGGTGATCATTTGTTTCTAGTTCCCACTCTTAACTTGCAAATTGATCACTAAACCCTAGTTCCATCTCATACCTTGTCAACCCTAGTTGGAGCATGCAAATTGGTGTTCATGAAAGCCTAGTTGGTGCATGCAAGTATTGGTGATCATGTGTTTCTAGTTCCCTCTACTAACTAGCATGATTTCTCACTAAACCCTAGTTCCATCTCATACCTTGTCAACCCTAGTTGGAGAATGCAAATTGGTGTTCATGAAACCCTAGTTGGTGCATGCAAGTATTGGTGATCATGTGTTTCTAGTTCCCTCTCCTAACTTGCAAATTGCTCACTAAACCCTAGTTCCATCTCATACCTTGTAAACCCTAGTTGGAGCATGCAAATTGGTGTTCATGAAAGCATAGTTGGTGCATGCAAGTATTGGTGATCATGTGTTTCTAGTTCCCTCTCCTAACTTGCATGATTGCTCACTAAACCCTAGTTCCATCTCATACCTTGTCAACCCTAGTTTGAGCATGCAAATTAGTGTTCATGAAATCCTAGTTGGTCCATTCAAGTATTGGTGATCATGTGTTTCTAGTTCCCTCTCCTAACTTGCAAATCACTCACTAAACCCTAGTTCCATCTCATACCTTGTCAACCCTAGTTTGATCATGCAAATTGGTGTTCATGAAAGCCTAGTTGGTACATGCAAGTATTGGTGATCATGTATTTCTAGTTCCCTCTCCTAACTTGCATGATTTCTCATTAAACCCTAGTTCCATGTCATACCTTGTCAACCCTAGTTGGAGCATGAAAATTAGTGTTCATGAAAGCCTAGCTAGTGCATGCAAGTATTGGTGATCATGTGTTTCTAGTTCCCTCTCCTAACTTGCAAATTGCTCACTAAACCCTAGTTCCATCTCATACCTTGTCAACCCTAGTTGGATCATGCAAATTGGTGTTCATGAAAGCCTAGTTGGTACATGGAAGTATTGGTGATAATGTGTTTCTATTTCCCTCTCCTAACTTGCATTATTGCTCACTAAACCCTAGTTCCATCTCATACGTTGTCAGCCCTAGTTGGAGCATGCAAATTGGTGTTCATGAAAGCCTAGTTGGTGCATGCAAGTATTGGTGATAATGTGTTTCTAGTTCCCTCTCCTAACTTGAAAATTGCTCACTAAACCCTAGTTCCATGTCATACCTTGTCAACCCTAGTTGGAGCATGCAAATTGGTGTTCATGAAAGCCTAGTTGGTGCATGCAAGTATTGGTCATCATGTGTTTGTACTTCCCTCTCCTAACTTGCATGATTGCTCACTAAACCCTAGTTCGATCTCATAGAGAGACAACCCTAGTTGGAGTATGCAAATTGGTGTTCATGAAAGCCTAGTTGGTGCATGCAATTATTGGCGATTATGTGTTCCTAGTTGCCACTCTTAACTTGCAAATTGCTCACTAAACCCTAGTTCCATCTCATACCTTATCGACCCTAGTTGGAGCATGCAAATTGGTGTTCATGAAAGCCTATAAGTTGGTGCATGCAAGTATTGGTGATCATATGTTTCTAGTTCCCTCTCCTAACTTGCATGATTGCTCACTAAACCCTAGTTCCATCTCATACCTTGTCAACCCTAGTTGGTGCAGGTAAATTGGTGTTCATGAAAGCCTAGTTGGTGCATGGAAGTATTGGTGATCATGTAAGACTAGTTGGGTTTTGATTTGTACATGACAATGTAATTAAATGTACATTAAACTAAAAACATCAAGAAATGTAAATTTCAACAACTTGAGAGCTTGTTATTTTCCGAACTCTATTTGGTGGTGTCTAAAGACACCATTCTTGGCGCCTCCAATGTGCCATAGATGGTGTTTGTATCCTAGGCACACGAAAGGCTAGACATTAGTAACATCATGAGAAAGAAAAGAGAACCCAATGAAAATGTGCAAATAGGATTTATAGATAACTCACCCGAGGTTGTACGATCACGTTTATAGTGTCCAGTATCCTCTGAATAATATTATGTCTGTGAATGGTATCTGTCAATCACAGGTTTATTACATTTGGAATAAAGTAAGGCTAAATAATTGAAATTGTGCTTCAGAATTCACTTTAAAGGTTAAATAATGCACCTGACAATGCACTCATACAAGTAGGCCATCCAGATCATCTCTGGTGCCGATGGTGTCCATCAATCTTTCGTGCTCTATATGAGGTAGCAAGTATCATACATGTGACCTATTTTTGTGACCAAGTGTATGCATCTTGATGTTTATACCAACTAATAGGTTGGTGAAGTGGTATATAGTAGCTCCTGGTCTATAATCCTGATATACATACCCACCCTTCCTTTTTTGTTGTGCTCTAAGTGTCAAGTACTCCCCTTTTATAACCATCGATCCGGTTGGGAATTCAATATTTTCATCATCTGTAACAGGTTCAAGAATGGTTTGTTTCCCCTCTAAGAAATGTTCCAACCAATAGTCAGAACCCCATTCATTATTTTTTGGGGCAACCACTACATATATCTGACCTGTGAAAGGAAATAGGCTGAGTTAACAATACATTTTGTAAATAAGGTCTTGCATTTCTAATTTCTACATAAATTAAATTCTACATAGGTCGAGTAAACAATACATAAATTCATTTTCTTATTTAGGTACTACTCATGTACCTGCTTGTATGAGATCTGATATGTGATCATAGTCTGTAGAAATATGTGTCTGATCATCTTCCAAATGGTATATTTCATTAACCCCATTGAAATTGGTGCCAAGTGTCACTCGATGCCATGTATCAACGGTATCCGTATCCTCACAATCATCCCATTCACCGATGCTACAGGAATTGCAAAAGAAATCCTTCAATCTTGTCCAAATTTGTAGGGCCGAGTTGTCTGAGCTTCTAATTGAATGAAACTATTGGGTTCCATGCACTGTGTTCACCCGATGTGTTTGTGATCGGTCCACCTTTGTCACCTCCTAGAATATTCTTCGCACTAAGTGTTTCCTTGTTGCTTGTTCTCCCATGACAGATGCACACCATTCGACTAAAGATGCAGCGTCTTGAAGGTAAGCACCTGTAAACTTCATCTCTTCCCTTTGAAGGGCAGTTTTAATGCATGCACTAGCACCAACATGCTCTCCTTTTCCATGACCAATTTCAAAGTAGTTCCATACATGTGGCACCTTGTATTTTATGTGCAACAAACACAATCATTCAAATACACGTGTTTTCTTGAACTATCCAACACAACCATCTGACCAAATGAAATGACGATAAAATGGTATATCCATAGCTATCATGTGATCATAAAATAATTTAAAGCAATGTTGCACATAATGGATGTCATGGGTCCGGTCGTCACTTATGTAGAAGTGAATTTCTTACAGTATCACACATTTCTCTTCATTGTTGTCTTGCCCATGTCGATACGTGATATGCACCATTATGCTCACCTGCTCTGAGTGATAGTATTGACTTTGAATTTCATTTTGTGGTTGTAGGGTGTAATTTTCCGCAAATTCAACCACTAATAGTATTGTTCCAAGAGGAAAGGTGTCCCAGCATATTCTGAATTGCTCATCTTGACACCGTGCCATATCGACATGTTGAATGTATTGTTGGATCTTTCCACGAAACTCTGGAATAAAATCACATACTTGCACCTGGTACATGAATATTAATATGTCAATAAACCACATAAAAAAATGTATACATGAATATTAATATGTCAATATTCAACAATTTATCTATGAAGTCACCAATTTAATCTTCCTGCTTTCTTTCCCATCATTTAGCTGATATGTCTCATACTGATAGTTCTGCTTCTCAACAATTTCATTCCCGAATGCTTGATCTTCACTTTCATGGATGCAATCAGAACATAATGATAGCCCACCACAATTGTTTCAAGAACCGTCTACACATTGTTTTAAGTAATGTGTTTGCCCATATTGCCTCGGACACATTATGCTATGGATGAAATCTCTGGATGACATTGGCAGTACTGTACTTGAGCATTCCTGCACATGGTTAGGATGCAAAAAACGACGTATATGTGCAAATGTATGGTAATATAGGTCAAACTCTATGTGGTATCTACAACAACAAGTGTTCCGGATGGTATTGATTCTAACATAACAAGGCTTACATTTTTCAAAAGATCATTTCCCGAGCCTTGGCTCTACGTGGGAAACCTTAAACATCTCAAACAATTGAGTTTGTGTCATGTCAAGATAATGTTTAACATGAGGTTCAGTGTTTCTAGAACCCATACAATGTTTTAGCACAGTCTTGTGAACGAGTTTTTTAACCAATCGATGTGAATGCAGCAGCAAGAGATTTAACAATGTGATTACTTGATTCGATATTCTTCATTGTTGTTATGCCTAAATTTCTTCTAATAGTTTCCATATTTCTATATTTAAGCAAAGCTAAAAACAATTGGCATTTACTGGCTTCGGATTTGTTATCAAAATATTGTTTCATTATTTGAGAACAATGACGAAGGATAGTGCGTTTAGCCACCTTACCTTCCATGGAAGTCAATCCACTCTCATCCACTTGTATTCGTTTAGGAGTTCTCTTCCATTTTAATGCAAAATTTGTTGTCGTTTGAAATGCTGGAGTGACGTTTACATTCACTACAGGCTCACAACTTCGATTAGGAGATTGAACCACCGACCATAGTTGTTGTTGAGTCACATTTGCATAGGGAGTAACATAATTATTGAACTCTTCACAAGATTGTCCATTTACTAATGGATCAATAATATCAACTTCCGTATAACCATCTTCCTTTAATGTTGCATTATATTCCTCAGCCTCTACGTCAGGTATCTGTTGAGGGGGAATGGGAACTATTTGCTCAATGCTCATGTAATGAATGCCGACAATTTCTTGAATCTTCCCTCTTTTTCTCTTTTTTATTTTCTACTTCTTCCAGTGTAAGCACCTTCCTTGCTAACTTTCGTCCTCTATTACGTACATTCCCCATTGAAATCCACCCAAACCTGTACAAAACTATGGAATTATGTAAGTAATGATAAAAAATTGCACGTTGAACAGTTCTCTGTGCATGGGTTCAGACGAAGTATGTCTTTTGATATAGTAAACTTGGCCCACAGCATGCAACCCAACATTTTGTATACAACACATATCACATATGCGATATAACAAACCTCTGATATATCACATATGCGATATAACAAACCTCTGATATATCACATATGCGATATTGATATAATTCTTTTTAATGAATGGGTAGGTTTTTTACATGTTCTCCAAAACGCATATGTGATATATTGCATATGCGATTTAGTGCATATGGGATATATCGCATATGTGATTTAGTGCTCACTAAATATATGCAATTTACATTTATCTATGCTTATGAAGATGATGATGAACAATGATGGTGATGATGAGGAGGATGATGGCTATGATGATGATGATGAGGATGAGGGTGATGATGATGATGATAATGATGATGATGACCATGATGATGATGATGAGGATGAGGGTGATGATGATGATGATGAGGATGAGGATGATGATGATGATGATGCTGCTGCTGATGATGAGGATGGTGATGAGGATGAGGATGATGATGAACAATGATGCTGATGAGGAGGAGGAGGATGATGAGGGTGATGATGATGATGATGACCATGATTCAGATGATGAGGATGCTAAGGATGAGGATGATGATGATGATGATGATGATGGTGAGGATGGTGATGAGGATGAGGATGAGGTAGACAATGAAGATGATGATCAACAATGATGGTGATGATGAGGAGGATGATGACTATGATGATGATGATGAGGATGAGGGTGATGGTGATGATGATGATGATGATGATGATGATGAGGGTGATGATGATGATGATGATGATGACAATGATGATGATTATGAGGATGAGGGTGATGATGAGGAGGAGGATAATGATTATGATGATGATGATGAAGATGATGAGGATGAGGATGGTGATGATGACGACGATGATGACGATAAGGATGATGATGACAGCGATGATGATGATGATGAATAATGATGATGAGGAGGATGACTATGAGGAGGAGGAGGAGGAGGAGGAGGAGGAGGAGGGTGATTATGATGATGATGATGACAATGATGAGGAGGAGGAGGAGGAGGATGATGACTATGATGATGATGATGAGGATGAGGATGAGGGTGATTATGATGATGATGAGGAGGAGGAGGATGAGGGTGGTGATGATGATGATGATGATGGTGATGATGATGAGGATGAGGGTGATGATGATGATGATGATGATGAGGTTGACGATGATGAGGATGAGGATGAGGATGAGGATGATGAGGATGATGATGATGAGGATGAGGATGGTGGTGGTGATGATGACGATGATGACGATGATGACGATGACGATGGACAATGATGATGATGATGATGATGGAGGATGATGGTGATGATGATGATGAAGATGACGATGAGGATGAGGATGATGAGGATGATGATGATAATGATGATGACTATGATGATGAACATTGATGGTGATGATGATGAGGACGAGGATGATGACTATGATGATGATGAGGATGAGGATGAGGATGATGATGATGAGGATGAGGATGAGGGTGATGATGATGATGATGATGATGAGGAAGATGACGATGATGATGAGAGTGATGATGATGAACAATGATAGTGATGATGAGGAGGATTATGACTATGATGATGATAATAAGGATGAGGCTGATGATGATGAGGATGAGGATGAGGATGACCATGATGAAGCTGATGAGGATGAGGGTGATGATGAGGATGAGGATGATGAGGATGAGGGTGATGATGAGGATGAGGATGAGGAGGATGATGATGAGGAGGAGGAGGAAGAGGAGGAAGAGGGTGATGATGATGATGATGAGGAGGAGGATGATTGTGATGATGAGGATGAGGATGAGGGTGATGATAATGATGATGATGATGATGACCATGATGAAGCTAATGAGGAGGAGGGTGATGATGATGAGGAGGAGGAGGAGGATGAGGATGATGATGATGATGATGATGATGAGGATGAGGTTGTTGTTGATGATGATGATGATGATGACCATGATGATGATGATGAGGATGAGGGTGATGATGAGGATGAGGATGAGGGTGATGATGAAGATGATGATGAACAATGATGGTGATGATGAGGAGGATTATGACTATGATGATGAGGAGGAGGATGAGGGTGATGAGGAGGAGGAGGAGGAGGAGGAGGATGAGGGTGATGAGGAGGAGGAGGAGGAGGAGGAGGATGAGGATGAGATGATGATTAAAACAACATGATAACTATAACAATGTTGATTAAAGTCACCTATCACCTATCGACGAATCATCACTAGCGGTTTGCGGTGAGAGCATACGTTGATCCATCAGTACTCATTCTAGATTTTTTACCTCCAAAAGAGCTACCAAAAAAGCATTCTCGTGAATTTATAGTGTCCTTTGAGCGCTGACATAAATCAATCTTCAATCTCTCTGTTAATGTTGCAAATTTTCCCTTAAAGCTAAATAGATCGATGGACAGGAGGAATTATTGTTTTCTTGGATGCACAACCCATAGCTTCATTCACCACCCTATTTTCTTGGATGCACAGCCCATGGCTTTGTTCACCACCCTATTTTCTTGGATGCACAGCCCATGGCTTCGTTCACCGCCCTATTTTCTTGGATGCATATCCCATGGCTTCATTCACCGTTAAAAAGAGGAATTATTTGTGTGCATCATAGTGTTGTCTAAATGGTATTATAATGGGATAAGGATGCCATTACTCTTTTTTACTCTCATACCAAATTAGTTAAGAAAAAAAGCATACACGTTATAATGCATATGCGTTATTTTAAAATTAAAATAATTGGCAGGAATAAGGTTTGGCATTAGGTTCAAAAATAGCTTTCGACTACTAAACCTATTGGCTAGGACAAATAAACCATGGCTATTGCTTGTCTCTTAGAACTCTATCAATATGCTCAGTTTAGATGGCATGTTGTGCTATGACATACACAATATTTTTTTATGAAAATATAGGATATCGTAGAGTAAGATCTTACAATTTTGAATATGTAATTTTTTCCTTGAAAACTATGTTTTATTTATTTATAATTATTTTTCTAAATGACACACGTCAGTTTTTGAAAATACATACATCGATTGTTTGTTATATAACTTTTGATTTCCATCACCATTTCCCAATAAAACTATATGGTGTACTAAACGAGATCAAGCTCTACGATCTTATATTTAGAAATCAAGGATTTCATTAATTTTTGCCCCTAAAGTGTTGCACCCGCACATAAGGTTTTAATTTCAAGCTTTTGTGACTTCAATAATTAATAATAATAAAAAATAATTCATGAAAAATTCTGAATAAATAGTTTTTCACTAGACCCATATGTCCTTTATATGTTTGCAAGATTTTATCCCAAATTGACATCATTTACCTCATATATTGTTGCACCTGCACAAACATATACGTTAAGATGTGCTGAAAATTTGAAAACCCACTTTCATGAAAACTAATTTTATAATCATTTACACAAATTTTCTCTACATAAATGCTATATATTATGAAAGCTAATTCAATTTCCTATCTTTTCTCTTTTTACTTCATCTTCAAATAAGTTAGGGAAGTACCCCTAATTGTCACCTAAGGTTAGAGTTTTCCATTTATTCCAGTATTATGTGGCATCTAAAGTGTCTTTAAAGGAGTCCATGATTGTGCATCATCCCCATAGTGTCATGACATCTTTGAAAAATGACAATTTGATTTCTTATTTGAGTATGCAATGGGAGTATTTTCCTGTGAGCAACATAATTTCATGACATCCTTGAAATTTGACAATTTGATTTCTTAATTCAGTACACAATGGGAGTATTTTCCTGTGGGCAACATTATGTCACACCATCCTTGAAATTTGACAATTTGATTTCTTAACGCAGTACCCACTGGGAGTATTTTCTTGTGGACAACATAATGTGGGGACATCCTTGAAATTTGACAGTTTGTTTTCTTAATTGAATACCCAACGGGAGTATTTTCTTGTGTTTTGTATCCTATGATTGTATATATGGAGATCTGATTTTGAGTTAAAAAACTTTGACTTACTAATGCAATAAGCCACCTCTCTTTCTACTTTTACCTTATCCACTTTTTCATTGATATATATAATATTCTCATCCACTTTACTATTACAATGCCTTGTTGAATTCTTAAAACTAAGCTATCCACTTTGTTGCTTCAAAAACATGGAATTAGGATTTTAAATAAATCATTGTTTATCCCATAGATTAAGGTTTAATTTTAAAGAATTACTTTAAAAATTGTAGAGTTTATTTAATTCTATTTTTTAATGGATATTATATTAAAATTAACTTGCTATTATTTACTATTTGTTAAATAAATAAAAATAAACTATACATTTCCTTTTATTTATGTGCACAAAATCATAAAACATAAAAGTAATTGTAAATATAATAAGAATAAAAAGATAAAAAATATCAAAAAAATATTAAAAACAATTAGTTGATCAATTGTTATTTTTGTATATCAAATTAGAATGGTTAATTTATTTAAATGGAATGGATTGATTGCCCAAATTCAAAATGTTTGCATCAATTTTTATGCAATTTTCAATTCAATATATGCTAGCTTGTTTTTTTTTACAGTATCAAAATTAGCATGGTTAATTCATTTAAATTGCAATGGGTGCAATGTCTAAATTCAAAATTTATGCATCTTTTGGTATGTAGTTTTCAATTCAGTATATTAGTTTGCTTTATTTTTCATTTTTATAGACAGATTTGTAGGATAGTAAGTTATTTTGCAATTTTCAATTTTTCAATTTAATATATATTAGCTTGCTGTATTTTTCATTTTTATACAACGATTTTAATACAGTGAGATTTTATCTTTTCATGTAAATTTAAGAGTTACTGATATTTGTCTGGATTGTTAGTTGAGTTCTTAAGTCAATTAGGATTTCTCTGTAGTTGGAAATCATTAACCCAAAGTACAAAGAGGTGGTGCAAGGTGACAGTGTACTATTTCAAATTGGATTTGAACCAAGCGGTTTCAAGCGCTGATATGACCATGAAGAAACCTCTGCCAAGAAAGAGACAGATTCTATCCATATTTTATTTTCTAGCAATCAAGCTACGAATTGTTTTGTTTTTTTTCAGGGCCATAAACCCATGAAATATATATGAAAATCAAGAATTTTAGTTTAAACAAATCTGTCATCGCACTACTAGGATAGGTTTCAATAACTGATTTTGGGGTGTTTCAATCTATGGAATCCTTCTACAGAAAGGGGAATCACCTCCTTTTAGCTTCATCATGAAGATAATGCATCGATTCTTTTGAGCTAAGTGTACGATGGGAGAGCTTGAAAAGGTTTCCCTACAAGAAAGACTCGAAGGAGCTCAGGGGTTCCAGCAGAATTTTCCATCAGAAGCCCTAGCTGTCGACTATGCTCCCTTGAGTTCAATCATTATAGAGAAGTATTCAAGCCCAGTGCATACTAATTTGATCTTGAACATCTATATCCCCATACTGGATATAGTACAAAACCAAAGACAATGGATTGTATACAATAAGGATGGAGATAGGATCAGACATGGTTTTTCACTGCTACTCTTGCCAATCCTTGTTGCGTTCATTTCCATGATACAAGTAACTTGTCAAGAGATGTGTACTGAATAGAATTGAAAATATATATTCACGTCACTATAAAACATCCAAATAAGAGAAAAAACTATAGAATACAGGAATTCTATATTTCTCTTTACAATGAATGTGCTACGCATCGATTGACTAAATTGAGTCTTGTACAAAACATGGAATGTGATGATATCCTCAATCAGTTCATTCAAGCAGAGAGAAACTTGTTGCAAAGTGTGTGACTAAATTGAGTCTTGTACAAAACATGGAATGTGATGATATCCTCAATCAGTTCATTCAAGCATAGAGAAACTTGTTGCAAAGCGTTCAGTGTGAAGTGGAACATTTAACAAGAAAGGCATGTTGCAAATCATTCCACCAGGTCTCTAAACATATTGTGGCACTCCTTGTATTAAAGATCCCATCACTCTTTTCATCTTTTGAGTTCCATATGAAGTTTTTGGGTCTGTTATATGGAAGATTTAGACCTGCACAATATGTTATAAATGTTATTGATAAATTATCTCTTCACATCCAAATCGTTTTGTATAAAAGGTTATAAGTAATGGTGTTGGGAGTGTTCCTTACCAACAAATTTTGACAATTTTAACATTACATTTATTCACAACTACCCAAAAGAAATAGATGTCTCTTCTAGCATTTAAAATACTACTAGAGGGCTTGTAATTCTTCTGCAAATTGGGTTAAATTTGATTAATGAATATTCTACCTAATAGATAGCAAATATTTTTTTCCTGGGAGATTTCTATACAAGAGTGCGTGATTGTGCTCGTATTGCATTTCGGGAAATTTTCTATGAGGGATAGAACTTATGGGACATGAACATCCTTCCATGAGGGAAAGGTCCTCTTCACATGCCAATATACATGTTATCTCCGGGTTAGCTAGGAATGACTTGAAAGAAAGTTAGGGAGCAATTGACCAGGCCTGGTATAGTCGAGCTTGCTTGACAATAAATCTCGTTGTTTTGGTGTCATAATACTCTGGCCACTGGCCTTTCTAAATCCTTTTCTTTGCAATTTCCACTGCTTTACTGCTAGATCTAGCCTCCCCTTCTTTATACATGCAATAGTAAACTGCAACCAAAAACACAAGTTAGAACACTACACCTTCAATGGTAATGACTGCAGTAAATATGGATGATCTGGTACCTGCCAAAGAAGTGTCAACCTCACAAGTTAGAACACCACACCTTCAATGGTAATGACTGCAGTAAATATGGATGATCTGGTACCTGCCAAAGAAGTGTCAACCATGATCCTCCATTATGATACAACCAAGGCTTGCATGGCATCTTTTTGCAGCTATTAATGCCACAAATAGAAATCTTATACTGAAAAGTGATTAAGCATGTAATTTTTTTCCAATTCTAATTCAATCCAGTTGTAGAATCATAAGATTTGTCCCATAGCAAGCAATCAAAAACAAAGTAGGATAGATGATGAATCATAAGATTTGTCCCATAGCAAGCAATCAAAAACAAAGTAGGATAGATGATCATAGATGAAAGCATTAAGATAGGTGAACATTATACTTTTTTGACATCATATTTTGCAGCTATTAATTCCATGAATAAAAATCCTATGTTAAAAAGTGATTCAATCATGTGTTTGAATTTTCCTTTTTTACTTTCATTCATTTCTAGAATCATTATTTATGCTTATATTGCATGTATTAGCTATGTTCCATATCAAGCAATCAAACACAAAGAAGGAAAAATCATGCATAAGAAAACATTAGATGAACATGATACTTTTTCAACATCCTATAGTAGGTACATGCCAACATACAACACCAGAATGCAACTGCAAAAGTCCATCCTCTCCTTCAACACTCACATATGACTTCAATAATAAAAGTCAACACGGAATGCAAACACAATCTGAACATTAAATTGAAAACATGCATGGCTACAAACATTTCTATATGCTTCCTTTCTAAATCCTGACGTACAAGACCATGCATATTAACAATCAATATATGCAAAAGGAGAGAGCAATACGTACTCTTTGGATCACTTCTAGTGATAAATTGCCACTCTTCATATTCCAATGCAGGTAAGCATGTTTTTACAGGCATGTTTCCCACAAGATCATCGCATTTGCTCTCAATTAGGCTCATTATAGCCTCAGCTTAGTCTCGAGTAGTTACAGATGTTACTATAGTCCAAAGATTCCCCAAGGAGCAAAAACCTGAAATACACGTGAGCATGCTGAAGCTTCCCAATTAGGAACCTCCGTTCATCAGGCATCCAATCAATAAGCCATGATGGAATTTTCTCTGGATAAATATTGAACTCGCTGACAGCATCATAGTAATATTCTTATGTCTTGTATCTAAAATTTCATTGAGCTTTATCATATCAATCCAATAATACTCTCTAATATGAAAAGCCAGGGCACTTAACCTATTATTTAGGCCCTCATTAAGTTCTTTGATCCATTATCAACAATCATTATTTCTTGTGCACAACGAAGAGCATAATAGAACAGAGCCTGCAATGCAACAATATGCAAATTAGTTTCATACTTTACAATTCAGGAACACTAGACATTAGTAGATTTGGAAAACTTAATGCCACATATAAAAGAATAATAAAGCAATCCTCAATTTTCAACGCAGGCAATGCGTGAAGACTTTAAAGAAACTTTACTAGGAAATGAATAATGAGAACTTCACAATATTAGTGTTGAATAGAACATCAATGTTGTTATTATGAGGCTTTGTGACATTATAGGATAACTTCCTGCATCCTGGAGGTTTTATCACTTCATCAAGAGCAGTATTGGGGTTAAGCAGGGCTTCCCCCATCCCTGACATTATTTTGGATTTACATTCATGTACTTTGTATTTAAACCAATGGATTATAGATACACCTCTAGAAGAACACCGATGCTAGTGATGGTTTCCTTATACATCATGTCCTAACTGCCCTACTATTGTTTGCATATGATGTTGTCCCTTTGGCCTCCTTTCCTCTCCCAAGGACCTCAATCCCAGTTGGATCTCGCTAGTTTTTGTGACCATAGATACATGGTTGTGAACATTAATAACAAGACTAAGGTTATGATATACAATACCTCCAAGAACATCGTCGAATTTCCATTTCTTTCTTAGAGGAAGCATAGTGGAGATCACTACAATGTATATCTACTTGGGGTTCCAATTCAGAGGCACTTGATTCAGTGTGTGAACCACTTCCCAATCCAAACTCACCAAAGAGTGTTTCTCTTTCCATGCTTGAGAGCCAATGTTTCCAGATCCATTTTCAAGACATATATATATATATATATCACCTTATCAAACCTATTGTTCTTTGTTCTTTATTATTTCAAATCCTTGGGGTCCATTATGTTCTTAGGTTACTGGGAACATTTGGAAAGAGTCCAATCCATCATGCTTAAACATACGATCCTTTGTAAATCAACTATCCCACAAACCATTATTCACACTGAGTTCGGCACCCATCCTCTAGAGCTTGAGACCATTTTCAAGATTGTTCTTTTTCTTCACAACATTAAAACCTCAGGTGAAGAGGTTACTAGATAAATACTTTCTATTATTTGCACTTTCTATAGCTCGAGGATGGTCTCATTGGGCATCCCAACTACACTCTATGCCATTGGTCACAAGGCTTTAGCATTTCCCTCAATAAATTAAAGTTTTTTCCCTCCACTTGCAAGTTGAATTGGACCACCCAATCTTGTGGATGCAAAGGATTTGTCGATTATGTTATCTTTAGGAAATTGAGGCTCGAGAATACATTATTTTCAAAAGTGTCATTTATTATGAGATGTGGGCAAGATACTATAGTGGATAAATGACTTTGAAGGATCTTAGAATATTAGATGATACCCCGTAGAAAAATAGATGAATGAGAGATGGGCTAGATGGGATATATCACAAAAACTACAAAGGATTGATTTCATGTTTATGGAATTTCCAAGTTTCAAGCATTATTTCTTTGCTATTGAAATCAAACTTGGCAAATCTCCATATAGTATGCTACAATGATATTAGCAAGCACATCATATCCAACAAATTAATAAAGTTTCAAGACATTGTACCAAAAGGCATAAACTAATTAATAATTTACATCTTGACATGGACTGAAAGCCATTGAATCTTGGTTATTAGATTGCGATTAGACCTGGCTTACATGAACATCATCATGTTATTGTAGTATTAGTTTCAAGAACAATGCTCTACAACTAAAATTGTAAGTCTGTGAAAACTTCAAGTTATGTTGTGTCTTCAAGCATGATATTCAGGGCCCTTGACATATGCAATTTTTTTCCATTTTAATTTCTCATATTATAACACAAGATGTCATACATACCTAGAATGTGTATCAATAAATTATCTTGCGAGGAAGAAAATGTGAAGAACATGTTGAGATGACTATATAAGAGTGCTTTGGTGATTGAGTAGACCACCATCCAAATAAGATACCCAATACATCATTCATATTAATCCAATGTACCAATTAGCAACAAGATATTATAGAGCTAAATCATGTTATAGGATACCAAAGTGTTGTGATGACTACCAATTTTGAAAAAAGATACAAATCACTATTAGATGTAATGCCCACAATTATCCATCCAACCTACCTTCAAGCATTCCAATCATTTGAATCATAACTCAAGATGAAAAAAGATAAGATAATTTTAGAAATATCAAGAGTGCGAGCACATTACTTTCTTCAACCTCTACATGTTATACGGATTAGAATGACATTTCAAAATATTACATGTTTTTAATTGTACCAATGATGGAAAATATTCCAATTGCACATTGTTGCAAGTATCCTCCATAAGAATCTAATATGTGTTAAATCATGGTAAATATAATTATTGGTCCCAATGAAAGACACAATTGGATTTATTTTCTCGAGCTACCAGGAAAAGATATATCCTACTATTTGAATGTTCCTTGATGGACAATTTTATTGGGCTATGGCCAAGCCCAATGGTTACAAAGGATAGAAAATCTACAGGACATTCGGAGACAATTAATAAAACAATATATATAACACTTCAAGAGTTGCAAGTTTGTATACTATTAGGATTGATCCATCTTTGTATAAACACATTCAAGCTACTCAAGGAGATGATACATAACATTTTCTCTATTATAAAAGACCAAGCAAAGAGAAATACATAACCAAATATTATTCAATGATTGAACAAACAAAGAATCATGGGCTAATTTACCTCTATCATCTTTGAACGATTTTATTAAACAAACCATTTTAGTCTCAAAATGCTTGTGCGTACTTGAGTAATCCAAGAAGAGGACAAAGTAGAGGAGATGCAATTTCCAAAAATGTCTTTAGCCTTGACCCTCCATTTTCAAGAGTCGAGAACCTTAAATAATGATGAAATCGTTATCCCCTAACCCTAATCATTATACCTGCCTTCCAACAAATGTGGGAAAAACAACTACCAAGAAAAATTATGTCCAGAAAATGGGGGAATATGGGAATATTGATCCCCGTAAACATGAAATTCATAGGTTGAAATACCACAATAAATCACCATTTCAGAAAATAGGGGTGAATGGGTGGATTTGGATTGCATCTTACCAAGAGAAAGGGTGAAATACCTCCAAATAAATTACCATTTTAGAAAATCAAGGTGAATGGAAGTGCTTACCTTGTATTTTATAAGTCGAAAATGAATTTTAGTGCTCTCCCTCGTGAACATGGACCAGCAAAACTATTTTGTTTAGATTTTTTTAATAAATTTTGGGCTAAATATATAAAAACCCTTACATACACTCTTATAGAAACTATTCTTCGAGCCAAAATTTGAAATCCTCTAATTTCGCCCATGGGATAAAATTCACCCCTAAAAGTTTCCTCACTCATCAAATACAGAAGATGGCATGTATTTTATAGAGGCCCCTTAAGCAGATTAAGAATAATTTATACTTAGTTATATTTTCAGAGATTCAACAAGAGTTTCAACAAATTGCCATACTTTTACAGAATGGTGTCAAATTGTAACAATGACTTTATGAGATAAATAGAACACCATCATATGAATTTGAAAACTCACCAAACATGCCAAATCATCATACATGCCATGTCATCACATCCTTTGTTATTCCTTTGTCATTGATGAACTCTTTTGATATTAATGAAAAGTTGTCATACTTTTACAGAATGGTGTCAAATTATAACAATGACTTCATGAGAGCACTAGAACATCATCATATGAATTTGCAACCATTAGAGGAAATTTGGGGTTGAAAATGGGCATTATAAGAAAATACGCCAACAATAGATTTTGTGAGTTGGAATTCAGGAACCAATAGAATTTCAATAAAATTAGTCAACCATAATGCTTAAATTGACATATTTGTCATAAAAGAAAACTACTTTTTTTGTTCGCATTTTCAACATATCTCCTTGTGTTTTTACTCAAATTTCAAGTGGAAGAGCTCGTTGGATACAAAATTTAATTTTGCATCCAATGAGTACCCACACTGCATACTTTTGACAGAACTTGCTACCCCAAAAACAAGAAATACTTGAAAAAATGTGCTGATGACATACTGCATACTTTTGATGGACCCCGCTACCCCAAAAACAAGAAATACTTGAAAAAACGTGATGATGATGTCATCATCATGTTTTTTCAGGTATTTCTTGTTTTTGGGGTAATGGGGTCCTTCAAAATTATGTAGTGTGGGTACTCATTGGATGTGGAATTAAATCTTGCATCCAACGAGCTCTCCCACTCAGAATTTGAGTAAAAACACAGGGAGATATGTCAAAATTACAAACACAAAAAGTATTTTTTTTCATTCTTCCTCCAAAATTAATAACTATTATTTTATTATTTTCTTAAGGAGGCCCATTTTATACCTCAAATTTTCTCTAATGCTCATCGTACATGACACATCATCATACATGCCATATCATCACTTCCTTTGTTATTCCTTTATTTACTATTTTACCATTCATTGAGTTTGCCATGCCATCATGTCCTTTGTTATTCTTTGGTCATAACAGAAATTCTTTGACATCAATGACAACCACATTCAACATTCTCCCCCTTTGGCATTGATGGAAACATCTAAACGTTCTCCCCTTTGACAACAATGATAAAGGATAACTTTTTATGCCCTTACTGTAACTATCTTGACATATAATTTCCAATCTTTCTCCTTTTTTTCTCTTTTTTTTACAACTACCCTTGCAAATATATCTCCTCTTTAAAGGCTTATCCTTTACTTATTTTTCTTCTCTTCCTCTTGTTAAATGGACTTGATATTAACCATTGTGTTATTAAAACTTAGTTAAAATCATCATTTACCTTCTTGTGTCTTTGAATGAGAACATGGATGATAAGTTTATAGCCTCCCCCTATTAGTGTTCCTCCCCTTGTCAACATTTTCTTCTTTTATAATCATTATCTTCATCATAATTGTGCTTCTAATTTTTCTATACTTCAGTTATTAAGTGTACTTCACTTGTCAGATAGATGATCTCTAGCAAAGTATTCTTCTTCAATTTGTCACTTCTACTCTTCTTCTTGTCTTTTGAGGAAGATAACATTTATATTTTTCAATGTCTTTTACCAAACGGTATTAATTATCTTCAAATACAAATTGCAATTTTATGATATTAACTTTGCCTGAGTTTATGATCCCTTCTAATGTTAATTTTAGGGTTGTTTTTTATGTCATGAGAGATTTTAAAAAGACATTCATTTTTAGTTCCTTCATCATCATTATATTATTCTTCATCATCTCCGTCGGTGTATTCTTTTACATATTTATCTTGCTTTCCATAATGTATGTCATTCTTATCTACAACAATATCATCTTTGGAAACTTCATTGATGCTTGGAATCATTGTTTCCTAGGAATCTTTGTAATCCAACTTTTTTCTCCACATCCTTCCTTGAGGTACCCTACTCACATGTATTCTATTTCTTTGTCTTTTGGATTTCATATTCCATACCTTTTCATGTGTTTCCTTAGACAATCTGCATGTATTGTTCTTGCAATGTTTTGTAAAGTGTTCAACGTTGTGACATAGGAAACATGTAATAAGTCTTTCGCCATTTGAGATGTTGGTGTCTTATTTCCTTTTTAAACCTTCATCTTCTTCTTTGATTCTAAAATCAACATCCTTATGACCAAACTTTTGATAGCAATGGAAATATCCATAGAATGTTCTTTTATATTTGGAGAATCTCTGGTTTTTCTGCTTTTAATGACTCTTTTCATTGGCATGTCTTCTAAAATTTTTTATCCTAAGAGGATGAGAAGAATTCTAATGATTGAATTTCATTTTCTTGTGATTCTCCTATTTCCTAGATATATCTTCTGAAGCATCACCGCAACTTTTTATCTTTTCAACATCTTCTTGAGTGATGGAGCTCGATCATATCCAAGACCTCTTTTATTCATGGGGGATCTTTGTAAGATGAGGATGTTATTAAGTGCTTCAGTACTTTCTTTGAATTTCTCACTAATAGTTTATTGATCGTATAGCCTCTCTACTTCTCCCTTATGTTTAACAACTTGTTTTAATCTCTTGCCCTGTTTCATGTTAGCCATCACCAGTTGTCTTGAATTGTGCAGCTCTTCTTTGAGGGTCTTGACTTCCTCTTCTTTTGATTTAATCTCTTCATGGTGTTTCGATTATTGTTCTTTCAAATATTTGTTACTTCTTCTACATTTTCAAGTTCCTCAAGTGCACTTATGAGTTCCACCTCTAGATCCACCTCTGCTTCCACATCTGAATCATCTTCTGCAACTTGGGTTACTATCCTTATGCATTGAATTTCATCATCTTCATCGTATTGCATGGAATAGAAGGTTTTATTCATTTTATTAAATTTCTTCTTGTATATGGTTTTACTCTTTTGATCTTCCTTACGAGTGGAGGGTTCTTCATCATCACTATAAGTCATGGTGTAAAATATATTCTTCTTATCTTTTTCAAATATATTTATATGGTTTTTATTAAATGAGACTTATTCTTCATCTTTGAGAACATTATGGCTTACTTCTCCTATCTCTTCAACTGAATAAAGCTTGTCCAATTTGACCCAAAGTTCCTTAGTTAAGATACATTGTCCTATATTTTATTTAACATGTTGAGGTAATCCATCTAGTATGGCCTCTATCGGCCTTAAGTTATTTTTCTTGGGCTCTTTCTGAGATGTAGCCATTATTATTTTTTGTGGGATGTAATCAAATATTACTAAATTCCATACACCATATCCCTATGACTGTAAGTATACTCTCATTCTTATGTTACATAATGCATATCCTTTTTTATTAAGTACTGGAGCTCTGTTTGAGGCAATCTGATATTGTTGATCCATAGTAGTTTTTTAAAGGAATCTTCCTTCTAGTGGTTTAGACTATAGTTAAGGATCCTACTCTTATACCAATTGTACTGAGAGTGAGGTTGAATCAGTATTGATTTCTATTAACAATTAAAACTGGTTTAACTTAATCATTAACATACAGGATCAACAAAATACACAGAACACAACTGTTATCATGAAATCATAAATGGGAAAACCACAAACATTTTCTATAACTACAAAATTATATTTACAATTTTTTTTGCAAGCTACAACTTGTTGGAGACTCCAATCCCCATGTTTCTTAGCCACAACTGAAGGATGCTCCAACACCCTATTTTATTAGCTACAACTGACAAGATGCTCCAACACCCTACTTACCAGATACTACTAGAAGGAGGCTATGACCCCCTGGTTTATCAGCTACAACTAAAAGGATTATTTGACACCCTATTTACCATCTACTACTAGAAGTAGGCTACGACCCCCTGGTTTATCAGCTACAACTGAAAGGATGCTTTGAAACCCTATTTACCAGCTACTACTGGAAGGAGGATACAACCACCTGGTTTATCAGCCACAACTGAAAGGATACTTCAACACCATATTTACAACCTACTACTAGAAGGAGGATACAACCCCCTTGCAAGAATATAGCATGCCCTAGCACCACCCAACCAGTCTAATTTGATCTTTTTCTTCAATTTTGTTACTAATTATTCTTCACTTCATTGGTCCATGTCCTCTCGTGTTGTTACATTGATCTGGAATATTGTAGAGAAATCTTTCTTCCACTTTGAACTTCTATTTAAATACTTCTTTCATGATGTCTTTAAACCATTGTCTCTTTTCATTGTCATGTCCCTTCATTAAAACCTTTTCACCAATGCATCTCTTCATTGTGGAAATGTGCCTTTTCATGAACTCATGCAAAATAGCTTGAAACCTTGTTTTGGCATACCTATAACTTTGTCTTCAAGCACCTTTTAGGAGAAATAATACCATGGTCATATGTACACATCAAAAAGATACATCCTGATGCCCTCATACTATTTTTATCATTCCAAAAAAATATGGCAGGCATTTTACTAGGGAAACAATCTAAAACCTCATTTTGGTACTAGGGAAACAATCTGAAACGTCATTTTGGTAGACCTGTAACTTTTTCTTCAAGCACGTTTTAGGGGAATTGAGACCGTGGTAAGATGCACACATCAACAAGCTAAAACATGATGGTATCATATATTATTTATTAGTATCCTACCAAATATGGTTGGCATTTTACTGAGGCCACTTAGGCATATTTACCATAACTGAAATAGTGCAAATCATGCCAGAAAGCACTTTTGGAAGACTAATAACTTCATCTTCAGAGAATATCTTGAAAAACAAATCATATGGTTAGATGCACAAGAATACAATATAGATTTCTATATCTTCATAATCATTTAATTCATAAAATACAGAAGATGGCATGTATTTTATAGAGGCCCCTTAGGCAGATTAAGAACAATTTATAATTATTCAATTTTTCAGAATTTCGGCAAATTGTCATACTTTTATAGAATGGTGTTGAATTGTAACAATGAATTCATGAGAGAACTATAGCACCATCATATGACTTTTCAACCTCATCACACATGACACATCAGCATACATACCACATCATCACATCCTCTGTTATTCCTTTGTCATTAATGAACTCTTTTGACATCAATGACAAGTTGCCATACTTTTACAAAATGGTGTCAAATTGTAACAATGACTTCATGAGAGCACTATAACATCATCATATGAATTTAAAACCTCACCACACATGCCACATCATCATACATGTCATGTCTACTTCCTTTGTTATTCCTTTGTTATTCCTTTATTTACTCTTTTACCATTCATTGAGTTTTCCATGCCATCATGTCCCTTTTTATTCCTTTGTCATAAATGAACTCCTTTGACATCAATGAAAACCACATTCAACATTATCCCCCTTTGGCATTGATGGAAACATCTAAACATTATCCCCCTTTGACAACAATAACAAAGGATAACTTGTTAGCGGCCCTTGATGTAACTATCTTGACATAGAATTTCCAATATTTCTCCTTCTTCTTTTTTTTGACAATTGCCCCTGCCCATATATCTCCTCTTTAAAGGATTATATTTTACTTATTTTTCTTCTCTTCCTCTTATTAACTCGACTTGTTATTGACCACTGTGTTATGACAATTTAGTTAACATCATCATTTACCTTGTTGTGTCTTTGAATGAGAACATGGATGATAAGTTTATAGACTCCCCTTATCAGTGTTCCTCCCCTTGTCAACATTTTATTCTTTTATAATCATTATATTCATCATAATTATGCTTCTGATTTTATTATACTTCAGCTATTAAGTGTACTTCATTTGTCATATAGATGATCTCTAGAAAAGTATTCTTCTTTAATTTGTCACTTCTACTCTTCTTCTTGTCTTTTGAGGAAGATAGAATTTAGATTTTCCAATGTCTTTTACCAAATGATATTAATTATATTCAATACCTATTGAAATTTTATGATATTAACTCCCCATGATTATACGATCCCTTCTAATGCTAATTTTAGGGTTCTCTTCTAGGTCATGAGAGATTTTAAAAAGACATTCTTTTTCAGTTCCTCCATCATCATTATATTCTTCTTTGTCATCTCCATCGGTGTATTATTTTACATATTCATCTTGCTTTCCATCATAATGGACGCCATTCCTATCGACAACACTATCATCCTTGGAAAATTCATTGATTCTTGGAATCTTTGTTGCCTCTGAATCTTTGTAATCTAACTTTCTTCTCCACATATTTCCATGAGGTACCCTGCTCATGTGTCTTTTATTTCTTTGTATTTTAGATTTCATCTTCCATACCTTTTCTCGGGTTTCCTTATACAATCTACATGTATTTGTCTTGCAATGTTTTTCAAAGTGTCCAATGTTGTGACATATGAAACATTTAATAAGTCTTTCTCCATTTGAGATGTTAGTGTCTTCTTTCCTTTTCAAAACTTGATCTTCTTCTTTAATTCTACAAGCATAAACCTTGTGACCAAACTTGTGACAGCAATGGAAATATCCATAGAATGTTCTTTTATATTTGGAGAATATCTAATTTTTCTGCTTGTAATAACTCTTTTCATTGGCATGTCTTCTGAAATATTTTATCGTAAGAGGATGAGAAGAATTTTGATGACTAGATTCATTTTATTGTGATTCTTCTACTTCCTAGATATATCTTTTGAAGCATCATCCCAACTTTTAATCTTTTCAACATATTCTTGAGTGATGCAACTTGATCATTTAATGACATGTTATTAATCATATCCAAGACCTGTTTTATTTATGGGGTATCTTTGTAAGCTAAGGATTTTATTAAGTTCTTCAGTACTTTCCTTGAATTTATCATTGATAGTTTGTTCAATTTCAGCCTCTCCACTTCTTCTTTGAGTTTAACAACTTTTTTTTTAATATCTCGGCCTCTTTCAAGTTAGCTATCACTAGTTGTCTTTAATTATGTAGCTCTTATTGGAGGGTCTTGACTACCTCTTCTTTTGATTTCAACTCTTCTTTGTGTTTTGATAATTGATCTTTCAAAGATTTGTTCCATCTTCTACATTCTTCAAGTTCCTCAAGAGAACTTATGAGTTCGGACTCTAGGTCCACCTCTCCTTCCACATCTGAATAATCTTCTACAACTTGATTTAATGTCCCCATGCATAGAATTTCTTAATATTTACTATCTCTGCATCTTCACTATCTTCCATGGAATAGAAGGTTTTGTTCCTTTTATTAAATTTTCTTCCCAATGACTGTAAGTATACTCTAATTCTTATGCTCCATAATGCATATCCTTTTTTATTAAGTACTAGATCTTTGTTGGTGGAAATTCCATATTGTTGCTCCATAGTGTTTTTTAATAGGATGTTCCTTCTAGTGGTTTAGGCTGTAGTGAAGGATCGTGCTATGATACCAATTATTGGAATATTGGACAATACTGAGTGGGGATGAATCAGTATTGATGTATTTTAACAATTAAACCCACTTTCAACTTAATCATTAACATACATGATAAAAAAATACACAAAACACAACTTTTATCGTAGAAGCCTAAATGAGAAAACCACAAACACCTTCTATAACCGAAAAATTATATTTACAATTGCTTTTACAAGATACAAATTTTTGGATACTCCAATCCCCAAGTTTCTTAGCCACAACTAAAGGATTCTCCAACACGCTATTATGTCATCTACAAGTGATAAGATTCTCCAACACCCTATTTACCAGCTACTATTGGAAGGAGGTTATGACCCCCTGGTTATCAACTACAACTAAAAGGATGCTTTGACACCCTATTTACCAGCTACTACTGGAAGGAGACTATGACCCCCTGGTTTATCAGCTACAACTAAAAGGATGCTTCGACACCCTATTTACCAGGTACTACCAGAAGGAGTATACGACCCCCTAGTTTATCAACTACAGCTAAAAGGATGCTTTGACACCCTATTTACAACCTAGTACTGGAAGGAGGCTATGACCCCCTGGTTTATCAGCTACAATCAGCTACAACTAAAATGATGCTTCGACAACCTATTTACCAGTTACTACTAGAAGTAGGCTACAACCCCCTTATAGACATATAGCCTTCCCTATCACCACCCTACCACCCTAATTTGATATTTTTCTTCAATTTTGTTACTGATTATTCTTCACTTCATTGGTCTTTGTCTTCTCTTGTTGTTACATCAATCTGGATTGTACAAACATCTTTCTTCCACTTCAAAATTATCTTTAAATACTTCTTTCATGATGTCTTTGAACCATTTTGTCTTTTCATCATCATGTCCCTTCATTAAAACCTTTCCACCAATGCATATCTCCATTATGGAAACGTGTATTTTCAGGAACTAGTGTAAAATAGCCTAAAACCCTGTTTTGGCATACATATAACTTTGTCTTCAATAAAATTTTAGGAGAAATAAAACCATGGTCAGATATACACATCAACAAGATACATCCTTATGTTATCATATTATTTTTATCAGTTTCCTACAAAATATGGAGGACATTTTAATATGGAAACTTAGACTGATTTTTCAATACTTAATCAATTTTCAGCAAATTTCCCAAAACAGTCTGAAACCTCATTTTGGAAGGAAACCTCATTTTGGAAGACCTATAACTTTTTCTTCAAACATGTTTTAGGGGAACTGATACCATGGTAAGATGCACACATCAACCAAATAAAACCTTTTTCTCTCATATAATTTTTATCATTATCCTACAAAATATGGCAGACATTTTACTAAGGCCACTTAGGAAGATTTACCATAACTGAAACAATAAATCATGTAAGAAAGCACTTTTGGATAACTAATAACTTCACCTTCAGATACTGTATTGACAAACCAAACATATGGTTAGATTCACAAGAGAACAATATAGATTTATATATCCTCATAATCATTTAATTAATCAAATACAGTAGATGGCATGTATTTTACAGAGACCGCTTAGGTAGATTAAGAAGAATTTATACGTCAAATTCTCTGAGTTTCAGCAATAGTTTTAGCAAATTGCCATACTTTTACAAAATTGTGTCAAATTGTAACAATGAATTCATGAGATCACTAGAACACCATATTATGAATTTGAAACCTCATCACACATGCCACATCATCACATCCTTTGTTATTCCTTTATCATAAATGAACTCTTTTGACATCAATGACAAGTTGTCATACTTTTATAAAATGGTGTCAAATTGTAACAATGACTTCATGATAGCACTAGAGCACCATCATATTACTTTGCAACCTCATCACACGTGCCACATCATGTTGAAATATTGTAACTTCGAAGAATATTCTAAATGTATTTTACTGATGTACCCCAAGAGAGATGTCGCATTCCTCCATTAAGATGTTACTATTGTATTTGTTCATCATAGAGTCATGAGGTATAACCTCCATTGTAATTCGGGTCAATAGTACCCTAATGAATGTAATCTAATATTTTTTTGAGTCTTCTTAGGTGAAGTCGGACCAAGAGGTTTAGTCGGGCTGACTTGTTAGGTTAAGAGTCAAGTGACATAAAGAGTATAAATAGAGGAGTTGTGTTCCTCATTTGAACACACACACAAACTAGTGTATAGTGCATAGGAGAGAGAGAGAGAGATAGAGACAAACTAGTAAGGAGGAGGATCACCTATTTTGGGGTTTTATCTTATACATCTATATAGAGGAAGTTTTGCTAGGTTTTCTTCCCCTTGAGGGTTTCCCAAGATAAATGTGTGTTTATCTTGTGATTGTGTTTCTTTCAGTGATTATGCATATGATACTATTGTGAATTTGGATTAAACACTAATTATATATATCTAAGCATATGAAATCCTAAAATGGTATCACAAATAGCCTAAATAGAATAGCTTTCACAAGGTGAAACTCTCTCTCCTCTCCCTCCAATAAGAAATTAGGTTTTCTATAAAATTTGGGATTTTGAAGATTTGATTGCATAGAAAGTTATTCCTCCATAGAGCACATCTATTGAGCCCTATATTGAATATTTTGAATGGGTGAATCTTTGGGAAATACAAACACTAGTTTTTCCATGAACCAGAAAACTACAGAAAATCAGAACCAAAAATCTATAGAAACTGAAATCTCGCAAGCAAGTTTTGAAGGGTGAAGATTTGGAATCTCTAGAAACCTAGTGAACCAACCAAAAAGCCTCAGTCAAGTGCATCTCTTGGTAAGGTCATCTTTTCATTTTGAGAAATTTCAATTTTCAGTGTCCTCCTGGATAAGATGGCCCCAAGCACTAAGCTTGAGGACAAGCTGGAAGGCATACAAATTTTCTGAGCGTGGAAGTATAGGATTGGTCTCATTCTTAGAGATAATGATCTTGAAAAATACACCAAATATGAAGTTGTAGAACCGGAATAAGATGAAGGTAAGGAGAAGCACCAAAAGGACCTAATCAAGGTAATGAGTATCATTATTGATTCTATCAAATATCACTTGATCCCTCAAGTTTCATCTAAAGAGACACCAAAGCAAATGTATGATTCCCTTTCTAGAATGTATGAGGGAAAGAACATCAACAAAAAGATGAATTTGAGAGCTCAACTGAAGGGTACCAATATGAATAAAGGATAATCCATTCAAGATTAATTCACAACGGTCTCCCAGTTCAAGGAATAACTAGATTCCATTGGAGAATCCCTTGATGAAGATGAACTAGTTATGACTACTCTCAATGGTCTCACTATACCTTGATATTCATCCATACAGGCTATGTGTGCCAGAAAAGAAAGTATGAAGTTTGACATTCTATTGGAAGATTGTATCGAAGAGGAAGCTAGAGTAGCTAACAAAGAAGCTCTACTTAAAGAATATGATCAATATCTATCCACCCATACTATAAGAGGAATATAACCAAACTTCAAGAAGGATAGTCACAAGGAAAATAAACCTCCCAATAAGTTTCAAAGGAAAAGAGAAAATAGTCGGAAGAAAGAGTACTCCAAATATCATTGTTATAACTATCATAAGACATGAAACATTTATAGAAAGTGTCCATTGAAGGAGAAGAGAAACAAAAGACATCATGATCATCTAGTTGAATATGAGGATGAATAAGAATAAGAAAGACCTCTAAAGAGACAATCAAAAGAAGAATATGTACTATTGTCTACACTCTCTGGGTCTGCAATATGTAGAGAAGATACATGGCTTATTTATAAGGGCACTTCAAAGTACATGAAGGGAAGAAGCAAACTATGTCAATACTTGAAGAGAAGAACTATCCTCTAAAATTATCATTAGGAGATGACTATCAATATCCCATCGAAGGAATTGGTGAATCAAGCTACAAGCTTGACTCTGGAACCTCCATGAAGATGAAGGAAGTACTATCTGTACCAGGTTTGAAAAAGAACTTACTTTCCATCTCAGCATTAGATAAGAAAGGATATACAATTTCTTTTATATATGGACAAGTAATCATGTGCACCAAAAGAAATACAATTGAAGATGTTGTGGTCATTGGTGAAGAAGAAGAAGGATTGTACAAACTCAAGGGACATCCAGAAACAACCCTTGTCCATGAGATCACTAGCTCGAGTGAACTATGGCCACTACAACAAAAACTGGATTTAGCGTCTCTTTTTGCATCCTTTTTTGCATCTAGACCATCTTTCAGTGTATTTTTCTTCATTTTTTGGACAATATGGCGCAATTTCATGGGATGGTGCTATTTTAGGCTTTTTTTGCATCCTTTTTCTAAATCTGGCACAAATTGTGGCGTAATTTGCACCGGGTTTTGCACCTAGTTATGCTCTAGGTTTTGCATTAGGTTTTGTGACAGGTTTTGAGCCTAGTTTTGCACCTAATTTTGTGCCTAGTTTGTACATTTTACTCTTGTTATGCCCCCTTTTACGTCCATGTTTGCCTCAAATTTTACGCCCTTGTTTTCATCCACTTTTGTATCTGTTTTTACATCCACTTCTGCTTCATCCTGTCATGGGCCAAGTTTGGCATCAAAATTTACATCTTGTTTTGAGTCTAGTTTTGCATCTCATTTTGTTTCAGCCATTTTTGCATCCGCTTTTGCATCCACTTTTTCGTCCATTTTTGCACCCACATTTTTGTCCCTTTTTGCATCCATGTTTACGTCTTTTTTTGCATCTACTATTGTATCCACTTTTTTCACGTCCCAATTCACACCCATTTTTGCGCCTACTTTTACACCCACTTTGGCTTCAACTTTTGCATCCACGTTTGCATCTTTTTTTGTATCCAAATTTACATCAGTCATTGCATCCCTTTATGCATCCATTTTTGCATCCACTTTTACATCGGGTTTTGCATTGGGTGTTACAACTACTTTTGCATCTTGTTTTGCATCTACTTTTGTTGCATCCACTTTCGCATCCAATTTTGTATCCAATTTTACATCCATGGTTGTATCCACTTTTGCACTAGTTTTTTCATCATGTTTTGCTTCCACGTTTGCATCATTTTTTATATCCACT
This sequence comes from Pseudotsuga menziesii, assembly GCA_001517045.1. NCBI lineage: Eukaryota > Viridiplantae > Streptophyta > Pinopsida > Pinales > Pinaceae > Pseudotsuga > Pseudotsuga menziesii. The sequence goes on along the minus strand of LPNX010459891.1, from coordinate 814,033 downwards.
TTTGCATCACCTTTTTCATCCATTTTTGGTGCACCCCATTATGCGCCCACTTTTGCACCTACTTTTGTTGCATCCTTTTTTGCATCCATGTTTTTATCCACTTTTGCATCCAATTTTACACCGAGATGTTGAAGATAACAATGAGGATAGTGATTATGATATTGAGGATGGCTACGAAGATGATGATAATGTTGTTGATAATGAGGAGAACGATGACAATGATGATGATGAGGATAATGACAATGATGACATTGGCAATGATTATGATGGCAATGAAATGAATGATGATGGTGGTGATGATGACAATGAGAATGTTGATGAATACAATGAGAATGATGATGTTGATCATCTTAAAAAATAAGTTGTTATTTGTCATGCATAAATTGTATGTGTCCTCCATGACCATTTTCCACTAATCACATATTTTGGGTAGATGTTATTTCCTTTTCCAAAGGTAATGATAAATAATTGATGAAAATGACAATAATCATGATGATGATGATGTCAAGGAAAATGGTGATGATGATGGTTTCAAGGACAATGGTGATGATGATGACACGAATGATGATTATGCCGATGATGATGACTATTGTGATAATCATGGTGACAATGAAAAATATGATGATGATGATGGATGATGATGATCATCATCATCATTTCCATCATTGTCATCATCAAAAACATCATCACTGTCATTGACATCTAGTTCATCATCGTCATCATTTAAAGCATATGGGATATATTTACCATTTAAAGCATGCATAACAAGTGGGATACAATTACAATATTAAGCATGCATAAATTATAACTATGATTGAGCACATTTTAATCTTATAGCTTGTAGTGAAACTGGGTTTATTTACCTCTACCAACACTTTCTTATAAGGATCATCATCGTCGTCGTCGTCATCATCATTGCTCATGTCATTCTCATTGTCATCACAATTGTCATCGTCATCATTATTATCATCATCATCGTCACCATATAATCACATCATTGTCAACTTCATCATCATTTCCATCATTTTCATCATCATTCATCTCATCGTCATCATCATCATTGTCATTGTCATCATCAACAACAGCATTGTCATCATCATTATCTTATAATCACATAATTGTGAATGTAATAATCATCAAATCAATTACATTTATTGTGTCCACTTTAGCACCCCAAATCAATTACATTTATATTCTCCTTATGTTAGGTTGTATAGGTACACAACTAGGTGGTCTATATCATGATGATGCTAAAATGGACACAAATTGCATCCACTTTAACATCCAAAATAAATTACATTTAAATTCTACTTGTGCTAGATTCATGTTTAGGTGAAAAAATAGGCACAATATATAAATATGTTGCTAAAGTGGAAAAAAGATGATTTAATGAATAAAGGCGACAACAAAATCAAAATATGAGGTTTCCTCGATTTGGCATCTTACTTTCATTTCCTATTATAGTTAATCAAAAGTATTTTGATTTGGAGGGTAGTTGTGAATCACATAATCTAATTCAAATCCCATTTGAACATCTATATGAATACTACATGGATTATATATATGTTTAAGTGAATCATATTTGTTTTAAAGGTGAGCTTATACATAAACTAATCAAAGGTTTTTGCTATAGTGTAGTTTACGTACATTTGTGTTAACCAATTCCTTCAACTACACAAGTTATATTTGTATGTACATGCATATGACAAATTCTACAATATACATATATAACCTTTTTTAATTCTCAACGAATAACTTCATATCACTTCTAACCATTATCAACCAATAGATGAAACTAACCACAATACCTATTATCCAACTAATTATTGTTATTTTTGGCTACCAAGTCATATTAACTTATAAACATTTTAAGGACATTGCACTAGGTAACGAGTATAGAGACAAGAATCAACACATTAATTTAGACTATGAGTTCTAAACATAGTAATTGAATGACTATTGCATCCAAATAATAACAGAGCATTTTAAAATGGGACATAAAAACCATTATTATTTAAATATGAATTACATATCCGACTGTAAATTTAGAAGTCTTCATTCACATTATAATATGCATCTAGGTCTTCCAATGTTTCCTTGTCAATGTTCATATGTTCTTGCAAGTACCTAATATTATTCTTGCTACACCATCCAGCTAAAGTGGTATTGTAATCATCCTCATCTTCAATTTCATCATATTTTGTATCAATAAAATTTGTTTCTAGATCGGTTACATGAATGTCACCAGATCTATTTTCATCATTGCTTTCAATATCATCCATATTATCTTCCTCCATAATATCATCTTCCTCCATGATAGCATCTTCTGAAGATGCACCTATGACCCTGCTTCTCCATATTGCTAAAGGAATATTGTCATCATTATCGTCTTCACATTCTTCTACTAGATCTTCTTCAACTTGAACATCATCATGGATGCCAATTTGTTCTCCCTCAACTATATTTGGTTGGTCATCATTGGTTTTCTTGGTATCGATTGAAGCATCTTCGAAAACATGTCTTAATCTTGGGTCATAATGAATGACAAATATCCATTTTGGATCCAAAATATCTTCATAGAAAAATACCTGCGCATGAAGGAGATCCATATATTAGACATATGTTACTACATTTTTATTGTTATCATTAAACACATATATATTCCCAATAGGCAATGAATTATCAAAATATTGATGACTAATGCTTCTTATATTTATATTATGTTTTAGGAAAAAAATACCTAGTCACAATGAATTGGTAGAACATAAGGCTCATTATCCTCTAGTAGGTACTTTGAGGAGTCTATAGAAAAAAATCTACTATGGGTATCATGTCTTCTTGTCCTCTCAAATGCTTCATACCATTTACATTTAAAAATGCAACATTTGAAAGAGCGGTAATCCAACTCAATAATTTCTTGTATTTTTCCAACATATTGAAGATTCCCTTCAACAATGTTTTTATATTTTGAACTTGCTCAACTTGATTGCTTGAAATCAACCATAACCCCACAATCAAATGTTGATCTCTTTACATCTACTCTTTCTACATGATAATGATGACCATATGCCCACATTGTGGGATACTTTCTCACCTGTGAAAGGCCATTTTTTTTAGTGCAAATAAATACGATTATTCATAATTAAATAATTAATAGTTTGATGAATATATTCAAACAACATTTTTTAAGAATTTCAAGCAACATTCTTGAAGGATTTCATGCTTTACCTTTCGTTCACATCCTCTAGAAATGTTGATCTCATCTTTTGTTATGTTTGCATCTATACCTTCCTCATCCATTCGGTTTTGAATTTGTTCAGTAATCCATTGTAGAGTGCAATATTTTCCCCATTCATGAGAAAGATATGTGGGAAGTGGGATATTCCTTTGGTTCAATCTCTTAAAATGTCTCCTTGCTTCTAACACTTCTTCCCTTTTTATATCGTACAAATCAATCCATTTATTCATGCAGTCCATATGGTATAGAACGAACTTGTCAAGCATGGCACTTTCATCGACACCTATTAAAAATCAACACGTATAATTCAAAATGTAAATGTTATTATTTTATTTTGATAAACACAAAACTATATAGTAAATTATTCTAAACATAATCACAATAATGATGATTGTACTTACCAATTTCTTGTTGAACACCATTACTTTGAGGTTTTTCTCCATCTATAATATCTGATGCATGCTCTTCATCCCAAAATTGTGGACCATCTACGAGCTCTTTACCAAGGAATTCACATAGGAATAAAAATGCTTCATTCAATACATACCCTTCAGCCATGCAACCCTCTGGACGTGCCTTTTGTCGGACATATATTTTTAAGGTTTTCCTGTACCTCTCAAAGAAAAACATCCACCTCGTTGAAACGATGCCTTCTATTTCAATGTCATCGACTAGGTGTATAAGTAAATGTACTTGTAGGTCCATGAAACTTGTAGGGAACTCCTTCTCAAATACACACACAATCTCAACAATTTCCTTATTCCATTTTGGCACTTCACACACATGGATCTCTTTAGAGGTCAACCACCTAATAAATGACACAAAATTAGTATGAACATTTATGACATTTAAAATGAAATATAATATATCATTGCATCATACACAGTAACATTTCATACCATAAACATTGTAAATATCAACCCACAATATACCTTAAAAATGTTGACAGTATACTTATGGCATTCCTTAAGTCAGCTATAAGACATGAATCCCCTCTAATTGCCAATGCCATGATATGCTATCAAACCCATTTACCAGAGTTCATTAATATCAATTTATCATAATTATAAAAAAAAGTAAGTAAGTAATAACAATAATAATTAATTGATTCAAATACCTTCATAAAATTATGGTAATCATGTGTTTTAAATCCTGTGACATGTCCATCTACTATAAAAGATTTATTCAATGACAAGCCATAGCCATTGGATGTTCTTATTGAACGTATCACATTTTTTAGTTGATCCAGCTCTTTCTTTTTTAGAATCCATGGTGCTTCTGCATATGATTCATTTTCTTGATTTGGCCACAAATGTTTTCTATCAAATTTAGTACGTGAAAGAGCAATATCTCTCCTTGATGATAAGGTATCTTTATCTTTGCATGCTATATGTCTAAAAATAGAATCAAGGACATTTTTGAAAATATGCATAGGATCTAGTAAATGAGATGTTAATAGATCCTTCCAGTAAGGGAGATCATAAAATATGGATTTCCTATTCATTCCTTTTGGCATTTCAACCATAACTTGTTCTGGTTCTTCAATTGAATGATCATGAAGAAAAAATTCATTCCAAGATTTCAATTCAGCATCTTCATACTTTTTAAGCCAATCAGCAAGACTCATAACCTTGGGAGGAGGTCTATTTTCAATTTTTCCATCAAATTGATTCTTTAGGCGATTTCTAAACTTATGATCTGGTGGTAGAAAAACCCTATTGTTTGCATAAATAACTTTACGTAGATCTTTATAATATCGCCCCTCAAATTGTTCGGTGCATCTTGGACATGCAAAATAACCTTTTGTTTTTAACCCTGCAATCCAATAACTAATTTTTATAACAAAATTATAATAATGTAATAGTTATATGCAAGTTGAATTGAAAATAAATTATGATGTGCAAATATGAAAATTATTTTTCCTACCTGAACAAACACCAAGTCTCGGGAAATCATGAATTGTCCAACATAGTATTCCATAGAACATGAAGAACCTGTTTGATGGAGGACGTGATATGTCATACATTCTTATGCCTTTCCATAACAATTACATCTCATCAATAAAAGGTGCAATATAAACATCCATTTTTTTTACTTGATGTTTTCCTGGAACAATGAGAGTTAGCATAAGGTGCTCCTTTCTAACACTCATCCATGGGGGAATATTGTATACTGTCAATCCGACTGGCCAGATAGTACGAGTTACGCTCATGGAAGAGAATGGGCACACTCCATCTATTGCAAGCCCAAATCTAATACTACGGGGTTCATCTTTGAATTTTCCTGGCCATTTTTCCTCTATGTGTTTCATTGATTTACAGTCTACTGGAATTCACATGAATCCATCTTTACTCCTGTTCTTTGCATGCCAGTCCATCAATTGTGCAAGTGACTTGCAACGAAACATTCGTTGAATTCTAGGTATAATTGGCATGTGGTGTAAAGCCTTATTTGGAACAGTAGGACTTTGTACATTTGTACGATACCTCCTCTCTTTGCATACAGGACATTCTTGTTTATTTTGATATTCACCTCTATATAAGATGCAATCATTTTGACATGCATGAATTTGCTTTTATTCTACCCCCAACTCAACCAACAATTGATGTGCTTCTCTACAAGTTGATGGCAACACATTATCTTCAGGGAATATTTTATCCTTTAGTGCCCCGTAATATTGTTTTCAGAGAAACATGTTAGAAATGTCATTTAATATAATTTTTTATATAACATATATCCATTTAAAGTCCACTTAAATAAATTCGATTGAATTTAATACTTATCTACTAATTGTGTAAGCCAATTAACAATGCAAATCTATAAATATAATTCAACGTACTTTAGCAAAGTAGTGAAGCTCTTATCTAACCAACCAAATAATGACTTGACTTCCAATAATATTAATGTGCATGAAAGCTTTGATGTTCTACTTGCACCCGACTTGAACACAACTGTCTTTGATGCTTGCTTGATTGATTCATGAATGTTAATATCATCAATTTTTTTATGGTGGCAATTTCCCTCTATATCATCATTAATGTTATGCATAGGATCATCACCCTCATCATTGTTTCCATCCCCAAAGAAACTTGTGAGCATTTCATTCAATCCTTCTTCATGCATTTAATTTTCGTCATCATGTTCACTATGAACATGATGAGGCATGCCATCAATTCTTGCTAAATTCATTAATTCTTCAAATTTTGCAGGTGGTAGTTCTCTCTTCAATGCTTCTCTTTTTCTCCTAGTATGGTTTAAAGGATTAATTGGATCATCACGTTGAATTCTTAACGACCTAGTTGGACCTTGACCATTAGTAGTCGTATCATCAACATCAACCTATAATTAAATGCAACCATGATTTAATATTATATCATAACAATTATTGGTTAAAATATTGTAACCATTTATGTAACGTCTTTGTACAATTTCACGTTTGAATTTTTTCTTTCCACAATCAACAATCATCTCAAAGTATTAATTCCATGTAGTATTGTCATGACTAACCTCTTGTTCATTGTGCTCATTTGTTGTTGGATCTGTAGATTCCATTGTCATATCTTCTTCCACCCATTGTTTTCTGCGTGATTTAATAGTAGGAGACCCATGTCTAAGGATATATCGTTGTATTGGTCTAACATAATGCATCAACTCCTCATTTGCTTTGATTGCATTGTCAACCTAAAATAAGAAACACATGCATTAATTTTTTCCAAGATTGGATCATAGACTATAATGTTATTGTATTGTACAATTATCTAATTGAATTGATATTGACCAACTAAAAACAACATTTGTAAGTATTCATCCCATGTATTATCATCATGACTAACTCCTCATTCATTATGGTCAGTTTCTATTGTATTTGTAGACTCTATTGTCATATCCTCTTCCACCCACTTTTGCATGCGGCGTGCTTTAATAGTACAAGGTCTTCTTTCTTGCTCAGAAATGTCTTGATTTGAGTCCATGGCCTCCTCCGGCTCCTGTAATAAACAATAACGATAACAAATTTTATTAAATGGTAATAATATTGAAATATATCATACAATGAGGAGAAAATTAGAGGGATTTGAATGTTTGCTTGAAAGAAAAATAAACTAAGAGGAATTTCAATTGTTAGTTTATTGACAAACAATGGAGAATTGTTAAAGGATCAATAGTAGTATGGCTTGAAGCAATCGAGAGTTAGTATTGGGGATTTTTTTCATGGGGTTTATCACTTCTAAATTCATTTTTCTATTTTTCAGTATGATATTGGCACATTTGGAATTATATTTTTCACTTTGGAAACCCCAATATCACACTTTGGAAAAACTGATTTGACCTATCTTTGAAGAGGCTTAGACTAAAGTGAATCCAAATTTAATGAAATGGTCTTATAACAAAAAAATATTAGATTTTTATATGTTTCTTAGGATTACAACTTACTTACCTTGTGTTCTAGCATTAAAGTACCCTAGAAAAAGAATATGTATTTTTCTACTAAAATATAATATCTTTCTTATATTGAAAATTAGTTGCGACCATGTTATAGAGAATGTTAAATAAAAAACAAGATATAGTAAGTCTAATACTAGAGCTTCAAGATGTACCAAAAACCCAAAGTTGTTGGCTAATAGTTGTGTTATTGTGTACTTGATGTGTATCTATAGACCAAACTTGTATACTGCCAAATAAACTATCATAAAAAACAACTTTTCAAAACAATGAAAAAACTTATAATTACATGGAATCATGAAAAAACTTGAAGACTTTGGTTATAGAAGTGAATAAAAAATGTGTATACTAACTAATAAAAGATAAACTGGTGTTGTTGTGTCTCCATTTAAGTTAATTGTTTAGGGTTTGAGATAAATACTATGATTTACATGCATTTGAGTTTGGCAATTAGTTGAATGGTAACGGCCTCAGGGTAAAAACACTTCAAAATGCAACGATACTTGCTCGATAGTGTGTGGGGGTCAAAGGCAACATGGGGAACCAACCTATGAGGTACTGCTGGAGAGAGAAAGCTAAAGAAACAAAAAAAATTAGTGTGGTTACCCCCACTAGGGAAAGGGGATGAAAAGAACAACACAACTGCAATACAGAATGATTAAATGAATCATCACAGCACAGCGAATAGTGAAGCATAGTAAAAGAATCCAAAAAGATGAATCTATTTAACAAGGTGCTTATCTATTTCCATCCATTTTATGTATTGGGTGAAGCGGATATTGGAAAATTCTCACACGTAAAGGCAGATGAAGAAATTCATTTATAGATCGAAATCCAGAACCACTAGCAATAGCAAAGCTGTTCGATGGGCATGAGAATCGAACCACCGGTCTGTCTGTAAATAAATGGTAGCCTCAAATCCTTCTTTTCGAATGGATACGGGTTCATGCTGGCAAAAAGGAGGGTTTTAATTTTACCAAATGATAGTGAGGGATCATACTGGGTGTTATCCAACCAAGGGGTAGCACGAGGAAAGAGAGAAACAAATCCTTCTAACCCCTTTCAGAGATGGAACATGTAACTGGAAATTTGGAAATTGAGAGATTTACATTGAAGTTAAGGGTTCCTACCTACCACTAAACCCCGAGCAGAAGCTACCATGCCTACCTTCAAGTAAACCCCGCTCAGAAGCTACCGTGCCTACCTTCCACTAAACCCCGCGCAGAAGATTACTACAATCCTTGGGAGTTTCATTGGTTCGATTGGTGGAGGGAAGGATAATGCTACCTGCATCCCCCTCAGTCAACAGCAATTTGATGAACCAATAAATAGAGCCATAGACTGCCTCTACTTAAAGATGAGGGCTTAGCCAAATCCTGGGATATATTTACATGCTTTCCCAAGGTTGGCACTATCCCAGGTTTAATCGGCACCCAGGAAAGCGCCCCAAATCAATTTCAAATAGCAAGAAGGGCTAGGCACATTCCTGGGCGCAATCCTGGACTCAAATCCCCAGGAAGCAAGCAGGTGGACATAGTGGCACACAGGAAAGCGCCCCAGATCAATGCCAAATCACAGGAAGGGCTCGACGCATTCCTAGGCACAATCCTGAACTCAAATCCATGGGCAGCACGCAGGGGGACATAGTGGCGGCCAGCGTGGAAGGAGGAAACTTAAAAAGCATGGGTTCTTTCAGGTTGAATGCATATTTCTCCCTTCCAGGTTGAAAATTGCCCTTGGAGGTTGAGAATATTAAGCAAAAGCACCGCACCAGGCTGTTACTTGTGCTTTCTAGCACTGGCAAGCAGAGGAGTAAGAGCATATGGAGCAGAACAGGTATTTGCTTTATTTATTTATTTGGTATTTGGTTTTTTTAGTGCAGAACAGGTATTTGTTTTTTTTTATACCAGCCTGTTACTTGTGCTTTTTTATATTTATTGTTTTCTTCATAAGAATTGTTCTCTTCAAGGATTGAACCCACCTCCTTTTTTTTTGTTTCTTTACATTAGTCGTCTAGTATTCGTATTGGGGTTTGCATACCACCAAGTCAGCATCCATGAAAACCATTGAACTATTCAGAGGTAGAGAAAACCGCTTCTAGCCTTCCTCCCCGAGTCCACAAATATGGTTATAAAAAATGTAAAACCCACAAACTATGCTCTCTAAATGTCAAGGAAGTTCCTGCAGGCTGCCACTTAATTATACCAAACTCCTAATCATAACTGGTACCTACAACCTTGAAAGGATAATTTGTTTTGTGCTGAAATTACTGGAACAAGTTACAAATCATTAAATGTGAAATTAATGATAAAGATAAATTAAATGTTGGGGTTTTCATACTGCCAAGTCAGCATCCATGAAAACCATTGAACTATTCAGAGGTAGAGAAAGCCCCTTCTATCCTTCCTCTCCGAGTCCACAAATATGGTTATAAAAAATGTAAAACCCACCAACTATGCTCTCTGTGTCAAATAGTGAATGTCTTTAGGCACTACCTAAAGACATTCACTATTTGACAAGATCATCATTAGATTGCAGAAGGTTGGCATGGAACTCTAGTTGATTAGGACAATTATATCCTTGAAAAGAACTTGACAAGATGCCACTCTAAATATGGAAAAGGTTATTTTCTTCCTAGGTTGAGATAAAAAGTCATCCACTTCAGAGTCATAGCATCCTTACCTAATTCTGTGAAAAAAACTATGACTTCAGCTTCCAAGTATAAATTGCACTTACCTGAAATAAGCATTGTGCATACCACAAAGCTAGACATCTACATGGCTAGATATGAAGATAGTTAGATATAGCATTCCAAGATCTTCCATATATCAATATCCAAGAAAACATTATATACAATTTTGATATGGCCAATTGCTGGGCCTCTGGATTTTCATGCAAGACATGAATGATGTCTTTAGTTGGATTCCAGACACTCTAATTACACCAGGACACAATAAAAAAAGGTGAGGAATCAAATGGCTTGCTACTACAAGTTTAGGCAAGTTTAGAAAACACAAAAGTCAACTTAGCAAGAAGGATGACATCTTTAACCTTTCCACAATATTTTAATAATACCTAAATAAATGCAAGGTGTGAATACCAAATACTTACATGCAATAAATCAGAGTTACATACAATAATTATATAATTTGCAAGTTCAATCAGACTTGATTGAGTTTCCTATCTGAATCCAATTTAGTTGTGTTTTGCTACATTTTGTTGCATGCCTATTATTTGCATGCTGAGTGGAAAAGATATTAAAAAATAATTACGCCACTTGTATTATATCAACAGAATCAGTAGCTTGGACACTGGAATTAAATTCAGTATCTTGGAAATACTCACAAATTTAAGGTAACATTCAATTGCCACAAACTAAATTCTTAGTACAGTACAACCAACTATAGTGCCTTGGCAACGTGTCATAGGTGTTGCTAGATGCCATATTGGTCATTCATTTTAAGGCTTAAAATATCCACATCAGAAAGCTGTTGTATATCAAGATTCTGTCGACCTGGTCCAATGACCCCACCAATCACATAAAGATCATTTCTCAATCCTAATACTGCAAATCCTATGTTATAGGAGCATGCAAGTGCAGAGGAGATGACTTTTCTCAAATGGGGATAATTACTTCTTAAGAGTATGCACATGTTTTAATAGAAGCACCTAAAATATATTATTGTAAAAGACCCTCCATCTTAGGATGGAAACAATTTGACCTGAAGGCATGGCAAACATCTCCTAATACTGTCTCATGGAAAACGTCTCCAATACTGTGACCTTCCCATATGGGTCCTTAATTTGTATTCTTATCTAACCCATATCTAACTGGCAAGCTAAGTTTTCCAAGGAATCAACCTTCTTATTGAATTCTTGATAATTGTGAGCAATACTTACATTTGGCAGTTATCCTTTGATCGTTTCCAAGAGAGGATACAAATAGATGTTGGAGCATATTGAGCTTTGGTTTATCCAATTGGTTATGAGTTTTGAATCCAATAATATCACCACATTAGGGAGAGAGTAGATCTGTGCCATTTTCAACTATATACATTCCCTGTAATTCTGCAAAATTGTTTTTTTTTAATGTATAGTGCCTGTTGAAAAGGGATGTTCCTATATTTGTTAGTAATGAAACCTACCAATCCACACTTTCCAGGGTTTCCACTTGATTCCCCATTGCAAAAATAGTTGGTTGATTTGGATCAATAATAGGTGGGTCCAATTTTCTTGCTTGTTTGTTTTTCCTGTCGCCTCGGGTCCTTCAATAAATATTTGGATCTATGTAAATTCATTGAGATCAAGGGATACTTGTTTTTAAAAACAACCTCATTCTTAGATATCCAAGTATCCCACATATTGGTAAGAGGAAGAGCTAAATACATTGAGTTTATAGGGATTTTAAAGTAATTGTCCTAGGGTTCATGAAGAGAGTCTTCTTCTCATACTGGCCTTTGATCCAAAGCATACGTTGTTGACCAAACAACCTAAGTGAATCTCTAGTGCACAAATAATTTATTGAGAATACTTTCCTATTCTCTATAGGTATGGAAAAAAATTGGACCTATTTTTCCTCTCCTCTAAAGGTTGTCCCTAGTTTGGATCTTGTTATAGAGGCAAAACCATCCAAAATATATTTCTTTTGGTTGTGATGGGAGTTTCCAAATAAAACACCACCTGCTTGAAATATCAACCAACAAGTTAGTGGATAATGCAATAGAACCCAATTTAACCCCGTACTTCCCTCCATCCCTATTCTTAATCCATATCAATTCATTTGGCTAGTCTCTGAGTGTAATATTGAAGCATTGACCAATTTAGAAGTATAAGTTTCCCATTCTGCTCGATGATCACCATCTAGACCCAAGTCTTCTACAGCACACTAGTCATTCTTGTCATGCAAGTCTCATTTTGAGTATACATATGCAAGCACTTGTAGATTCCTGGAAGTCATCAAAACTTCCATTTCAATTTGAGAGTAAATTTGACCTTTCCAACCCTACTATTGAGTATACTCCAAATTTAATGTTTTCCCCATTTCCAGGTTTGTAGGCTAGGTGATAGCTTATCAAAATACATGATCTAATCAACACCCTCCAAAAGAGTCAGCCACCCACTATTCTCATAGTACCATTATGAATCCAGCTGATAATTGTAAGAGGTTGGAAATACTTTTTTCTATATACAAGTCTACCAAAGACCCTTTGAGGAGATGAGCCTCCAATGCCTTTTAGCTTCCATAGCTTGTGAAAATAGAGATAAGCCCTTAGTTTTGAAGCCACTGTGGCTTTTGGGTTTACTTGAAAGATATAGGTCCACAACATCCTTACCTATTGGAAATCTGCCTAGATTATAATGCTAGTTGCTACAGGGGTTTTCTTTTGTGACTAATCCCATGCCTCAGACCGTTGTGAGAGACCTCTTTTGATGACTGTTTATTGTAAAAACAAGATTATTTATTGTTGTTTTTCTATATTCCAAATGAAAACTTTGTCTAAGACTGAGGGTGACATATTCTACTTCAAGCTTATATCTTCTCCTCTTGTCTAAATTCTAAGCCAGCAGAGCTTCTATTAACCCACTTTCATGGGTCAACAAGGTCTTGAGTATTTAACCTCTAGCTAAGGCCCATCCGATACCTTTGGGTAGGCTTGATCCAAAGTTGTATCTGTAATATGTACTTTGATATTTCTAATTAACAGAAGAAAGTTTGTCTAGTTTAAGAAGAATCTTGATTGTTGAGAAATCGTTGAAAGAATAATGCTCGCTTTGCTTGCTTTGTTCAGATTCTAGGGCCTTTTAATAACCAAGATTCTATTCAAGATTGCCTTGCTAATTTTCCTTTTTCCATTTTTCAACATTTCCCGTCTGGACTCAACACTAGTTCAAATCATATCTAATGGTTAAGTTTTATGACAATTTGTTTGCTGATGTTTAAGATCAATTCACAGATTTGAAAAATCTGAGGAATACCCTAACTCCAAGGCGGACATCAGTCGTTGGTGATGGGGAAAAAGTATAAATATTATCACACCGCGATTGATTTCCCCATGGGATCAGTCTGGGTGATATAGGTAGCTAGTTATTATAATCTTGATACTCGGGATATTGTAAAAGGTTCATGATATAAACTGTAAAAGATCATAAGCATTGAGGATGAAAGATGGCATAATAGGCCTCTAGTTCAAGCTTGTCGACATTCAATACAAGTTTAGCCTATGGTATATCAAAGATTCCTAAATGTTTTGCTGGTGTAGGACACTTATATGGAATGATAAGCTCAGCATCTCCAAGTAGAACGTGTCCATACACATGCCTATAGAGTCATGGACAAACACATTTGTAACAAGGTTAGATAAATGTAGGGTAGATCAGGTCTGTCTGCGAAAAGGAAGCATACATTTGGGGCAACAGGGTTGTATGAAATTGTGCAGATGGACTTGTCATGTGCATGAAGTGTGAACATTGGCTTGCCATCAAAATCTGTAGTAGATGCTGCTGCACGAATATCAAAACCTCGAACAGTGCCATCTTCAGTGCTAACCTGTAATCACATAAAAAACCATGCCAAATATATTTACTCAAGTGAATATGATTTGGATTGATGACTAATTTCTTTAGTTAGGAAGCAATTATTGTGCATCACATTCACTTATTCAAGAACTACAATGGCTCTCCACAACAAAAGATCAAATCAACCCTTGAAGAAAAAACACAATCAAGATACATCTAGCATTTTCTTACCATAAATGAGTGATCGGTATGGGGATCCGATGCAATGCTTTCTACATCTGCTAGAACTGGCCATTGTATCCCTGGGTGTGTGGGAGCCCTCATGTCCATCTATACATGTTGAAAACATGATTATTAAGCAAGTCTAAGAACCTCATAACAACAAGAATAAATCACTGAGAGTTAATGAGGTGCACTATTTCCTAGCCAACAGAAAAGGAAGAGAACCAAAAAACAATGGATTTAACATGTCATTTTGTCAAACTGTCCTTAACAGCATTAGCAGTAAAACAAAAATAAAGTCTACACATTTGAAAATGGAGATTCTCCATAATACCACTGTGGCTGAATTAAAAGCCTGTTGCTATTTTAAAATACAACATTGGCTTCTCAGAAATTTGAAATAATCAGTTCATCCAGCTCTAAAGAGATTTAACCTACTTAATATCATCAAACTTAAAGGAATAGCACAACTTCAAAGAATAAAATAGCTTACCCTAAGTACTTGAAGCAAGAATTGGAGTCTTCTTCTATGTAAGGGAGATGATTGAGAATATTTTGCTTAAGTAGATCAGGTATATCAAAGAACAATATGGTAGGATTCCCCGTGTTTACCTTCATACTTGTTGATGAAGAGAAAATGATCAATATGTGTTGTAGTACTTTGGCTTCCATGATAGATACCCTTCCAAAGATGAGGATAACATCAACAAATGTAATTTGTGATATAGAAAAGTCCTTTGTGATGTTTACCCCATGAAGATTCCCAAGATTTCTTTCAAATGAGATGTTCCTACTCAAGGCTTTAATAATAAAAAGGGAAATGAAAGGGGCCGATAATGGGAACCCTTGGAGCATTCCTCTGGAAGAGTGGAATAACGATGAAGCAAATACATTTATTTATACAATATAGGAGACACATTTTGTACATGCTTCTATCTAGTTTATGGATAGATGGGGGAGTCCCAATTGTGTAATGATAAGGTGCAAGTATAACCACTTAACCTTGTCGAAATATTTGGTTAGGTCTATGTTCAACATGAAAGGAGGGGGAACAAAGGATTTGATGGAGTGGCTGGTTTCTTAAGCCAAACCTACAACATCATGTACGTTTCTCTGGTCTAAGAATACAAATTGGCTTAGGGGATGTAGTTGGAGAGGATAGGATTGATATAGACTGGTATGACCTTGGAGATGACCTTATATATACAATTGGATAGGGATATGGGTCTATAATGGTCGAACCCTGAGGGAAAATCATATTTTGGGATATTAGAAATGAAACTAGAGTTAAATAGGGGGTGAACCATACTTGAATATTTTGATTCTTCAATTGCAACAACATTATTGTCATTGATTAGGTACCAAAATCCAAGGTAAAACATAATGGCCCATCCATTTGGGCCAAGAGATTTTCCATGTTGGAAGGATTTGAGAACCTCAAGAAACTCCTCCTTTGTGGCTTCTTCCATAAGGTTTCTAGCCTGTATCAGATCAACCCAACTGTTGAAGAAAGAGGTTGTAGTGAATATGTCCCTGATGTAATATACCAAAAGTATATTATATTATTCGTTAAGTTTAAATATTAATTATTGTGCTGCTATAAATCTCTCTTGTTAACGGATAGTTTGGGTTATTGCTTTCTGTTTTGTCCCCTTCATCCATGTAGGCTATCACTTTAGCCTTCTTGCCATTTCCTGTGCAGGCTCAACATCTGTCAGCTGCTAGCCAATCATTAGGGAGTCTCCCCATAGTTAGACTTGCTTTCCTAACTTTGTAATCTTGGATGATGAGTCAATTCTTTATTAATGCTCTAGTTCTTATATTATATAACCTGGCAGACAACAGAAAGCCTTGGGAGTCTGGTACTATGCCGATCACATCCGAGGTCTTTGCAACTCATCAAAATTTGATACTCTTGTGATCATGTGGGCTATAGATTTGACACTGTAGCTTGGGACTAAAAGTACTTTAAAAATGTCTTCCCCCAAACAAAGCAAATCAGCTTTGGGGAAGGCTCAATTAGGTAACGTAAATTGACTAGATTATGTACTTCTAATTCTTTGCTCTTGTCCTGTAAATAACTTGTTCCTCTAGAAATTAGAGTCTCTCTTGTACTCATGTAACATGTGGGTTGCAGAGATGGCAGACTATTAATCGTGGGTATGAGTATGAGATCAAAAGTGCTACGTTTTCTAGTTATAGTTATATAAGGTGCCGCTTGTTTTGTTTTGTCAGTGGCTAAATTACTGGTGGTTTTAAGATTTTGAATGTAGCTAAATGCATTTGCGCAATTAACCATTTACTGGCACTGCATTAGAAAGTGTTACTCAGTTTCCTTAGGCTAGAGTTTTAGAGCTTTCTAGAAGTTTGTCTTTGAGATCCAGAGTCTACTAACATATTTTCCAGGAGTTCATTTCATATTGAGGTGTAGTTAGTTAAAGTCTCAAGCTATCTACCCTGGCCAACCTCTCTCTCCCTTGTATAGAGAATTTGATAGGTCTTCTTTGCCAAGGTTTTTCATTATTCCCTATTGGAACATGCCCAAAATTTCTTAAAAGTGGTTTTTTGTTTGTACCCATCTAGCAAGGGCCCTTGTTTCCAAGACCAAGGCTATGGTTCATTAACGTTGGTCTATACATGGCCAAGCATACTCAGGCCAATGAAAGGCAAATGTGAAAATTCATTGTGTTGCTATAAATGTCTCTTGTTAACTGATGGTTTGGGTTATTACTTTCTGATTTGTCCCCTTCAGCCACGTAGGCTATCACCTTAGCCTTCTTGCCATTTCCTTTGCTTCTCAACATCTGTCAATTGCTAGCCAATCGTTAGGGAGTCTTTCCATAGTTGGACTTGCTTGTTGGACGATGAGTCAATTCTTTATTACTGTTCTTCAACACTTCAAATTATCTGTCTTGTTGTATATGTCCACATCTCCTTGATCAACTTACAACACAACATTATTTTATTGCACCGCTAGGTACAATTTCTAGTTATAACTTAGTCATATCTGTCCACCTGCTTGTTTTGTTGATAAGGCCGATTATGGACTCTGGAGTACCTTCAGTGAATTTCTATCATTTGTCTTCTAAATGTGCACATAAATCCATCATGATATGGTAAACCAACATTAGTCATAGTTGGAAGCCTCTCTGGGTTCTTGCCATAGGTAAACCAACATTTTATTAAATCTTAGGGTTCTTACCTAATTGAAATTGACTGACATAAATTATGAAGAAGCCATGTCGAATGTGGTGAGTTGAATCGATTCCCAATAGTCATCACGTCTTGGCCAATGGAGAAGGTAAGAAAAATTGAATTAAGAGAATATATCAGGGAAGATGATGCCATTTGACAATATGCTCAGTGGTCCTCTCCTAGGGAGCCTTAGAAAGTGCATCAAAATCCAGAATCTGGAAATTTCTTTTAAGGGATTTACATGTTCCATTCTAGAACTGTGGCTAGCTTGAGGTCCATTTCAATATGTTTGGAGTGAAATCTGGTCTGAGGGTTCTTACCTAATTGAAATTTTGTTTCAAGAAGAAGATAGGGGATTTAAATTTTAATTTTTTCAGAACCTAATTGAAATTTTGTTTCCATAAAAAGATAGGATTTATATTTTAATTACCCAAGTTAAGTTGGTAATGATATTACAAGAATTAAATATTTGAGATAAAGATAACTGACTAGACTGAGTGGGGCACTCATGGATTTTTCAGCAGTGAAAATATAGGTTCTGTTTACATGTGTGCTACCAGAATCTAAAAAACTTGATGGGGAATATTATGGTACCAACAACCCCTAACCACATAAGGATGTATTGGGATAACAAAAAAAAATTAAATTTATAAATTGCAATTATAATTTAGTTCAATTCACATTTAATATCAAAGGGCCAAATTTTATTAGAGTTCATATTTAAGAATATTGGTTTTCAAGTGGAAATAGTAACATTTCAAATTCCAAAAGGGGACATGATAGATTGCCATCCAGGAAAGAATTTTGACAGTATGACATTGAATAAGAATCCTTGTTAGACCAAAAGTACAATAGGTTTGGTCGGGGACATGAAAAGCTTCTAGTGTGAAGACTAGACAAACAATCCAGCTTGTGTATTAATGATGTTTAGAAGCAATGGGTAAATCTTTGGGTAGTAATTATTTATCTTCTTAAAAGTTATGGGTTAATTTCATGGGAAAGTGTAGCTTACCAAACTAGTAGACAATGATTTCTTGGATGGAGACATGTTTCCTAACATGAGACTAGGCATGTATTTAGACTGCACACCGTTAGATACATCGGAGTTTGTTATATTTTGGAATCCATTTTATGAACCTTTTTGCGAGTTGATGTTGGAATTTTTAAGAGACCTACTTATGTTTGGTATCACTAGAGACCTAGTAATAGGCTGATCCTCAATCGGATAGTTCTTTACCTGCCTCCATATTGCACCAAGGATTTCCCTGTCTGGAACCTCCTAGAGTTCCACAAAAGATCTAGTCCTACCTGGCCATAAGTTCAGCACACAGAAAAGGAAACAGGTTTATATAGGGGAACCTATAAATCCTTTACGAAGAAGGTACCAACCTTTTCGATCTTTACCATGTTGGATTATGACTAGACCATCTTTCAAGAATAGAATCAGGTGAGTCATGAGATGCTGTTGATGACCAATTACTTGATGTAGAACTGTTAAACATCAAAGTTGTTCCTGATTACTTGGCAGAGATTGAGATTATGATGTGCATTAAATTTATAATCAGTAGGGTCAACAAAAACTCCTTTTGGATAAGAAGTTCCTATCCTATGAAGGTAAATGATATCCATACATTAATAGGCATGTCCATGGAATGCTAGTATGTTTCATTATATTTTAAAGGGGGTATCAATCATGGCCAAAACAAATATGATCCCAGCCTCTATGACCGGTATGGTACCAAGAGAGGGAGGAAGGGCACAATAATTTCTCTAATTAACAACCAATAGGTGAAATTTGCATGCCAATTTATCTCCAACATAGTCATGCAAATGTATATCAAAGGAGAATGCACTCTAGTTAAACTCTTTGTTGCGGCATTTTGTGGGAAAATTACCTAGTGGTCTTGATATCACGCAAATATGCACAGGAAAATTCACCTAACAACTATAGGTAAACCAACATTAGTCATAGTTGGAAGCCTCTCTGGTTTCTTACTATAGTTAAACCAACATTTTATTAAATATGTGGGTTCTTACCTAATTGAAATTTTGTTTCAAGAAGAAGATAGGGGATTTATATTTTAATTTTTTCAGAATCTAATTGAAATTCTGTTTCCAGAAAAAGATAGAGGATTTATATTTTAATTTTTTCGAGGATAATAATAAATGTGAGTTAAAAGCTTAAAGTATAATTGATGGTATTTGGATCTCCTTTATTTTTTAAATGTATTTTTATAAGTGAAAAAGACTGAACCGAACGAAGTTATGATGGGGATACTAGGGCTATCAATCAACCTTCTTCTTTTCAAGCAGAATGGAAAAAACACCCTTCATGCGTGTAGTCAAGCTATGAATGAGATTTGGATTTCCCATAGCTGAATATTCAACCAGGAGCTGCAATCTGAACATAGAAACCACAGTTGCCGCAATATATTTCATATGAATAAACGCCATATCTTTGGAGGCAATTGTGAGAGATGCACACATTTTTGTTATGAGCTGAATGGTTCATAAGCTGATGTTGCACACAAAACATGGAATCAAGGCACTCAAAGTGCATAAATGCATATATGAATTAGGTGAGGTAAATTTGTGTTCCTTTCTCTTTTTACTTTATGTCAACCTAATTTTATATTTTATGTTTTATTTGTAACTAGCCTAAAAGCTAGGGTTGAAGAAGGACCTTTCCAGATATTTTTTCAAGTTATAAAATCAAGACTTATCCTTCTTTGTACATTATCCAAGAAGCTAAACCTCAGCTCCAAAAAAAGACAGAGGATTTATATTTTAATTACCCTAGTTAAGTTGGTAATGCTGTTATTAAGGTGCCAGAGAGATCAATAACCTTGAGAAACATGACAGTTGAAAGAAATAATTCTGGAACCTATTAATCTATCCACTGTTTGCTATTACCAAACTCAAAATTTCTCGAAAAATTAGATCTATAGGAAAATCTTGAATATCATTATGACCCTCTGATATTCTTTTGCATCCCTAGTCTCATTTTTAGTAGTTTTTTTTTGTATATGTTAACCTAAATAACTAATTCTCCTCACTGCCAAGAGGACCTGCCACCTTCTAATATCATGTACTAACTACTAAGGCTTCTTTGATGCTGAATTTATTTGCTCAGATGGCTCAGCTGAAAATAAGATTTGTATGGAAATGGGTTATTTTATGTGCAAGGTCGATGGTAGCCACATACATATCTCATAACATGCTTTTGCAAGATCTTATGCAAGTTTCAAGTTTCTTAGGTCTTCACTAGTCATTAAACCCTCTTCCATTTCTCCCTGTTTTGACAGGCTTCTAGTTTCCTCCAATATATTTATGGCAGGGGGCACACCTAGAAATGTTGAGAAGAGGAATTTGGTTTGATAACTCATCTTTCACATATTTACTTAAATTAAGCATTTTCAATATGGACAAGTTTTTTTTATATGTTCAATCTCAATTAATGCACATGCATTGACTGACATAAATTATGAAGAAGCCATGTCGAATGTGGTGAGTTGAATCGATTTCCAATTCTCATCATGTCTTGGCCAATGGAGAAGGTAAGAAAAATTGAATTAAGAGAATATATCAGTGAATATGATGCCATTTGACAATATGCTCAGTGGTTCTCTCCTAGGGAGCCTTAGAAAGTGCATCCAAATCCAAGATCTAGAAATTTCTTTTAAGGGATTTACATGTTCCATTCTAGAACTGTGGCTAGCTCGAGGGGATGGATTGATCTCTTCATTTGGTGTACTGTCAATATCTATGAATGATAGTCTATTGTAAGTCTAGCAGGCTTAGCTACTACAGTGTCTATTCTTTATAGAGCAACACATGTCAATGTTATAGGTCTAGTTAGTCTGAGGGATTTTTATTGAAATGAATTGAATTTTTGAACGAATTGTGAGAAATTTGAATTTCATTAGTTGGGTCCATTTCAATATGTTTGGCGTGAAATCTGGTCTAAGTGCCTCTATGTTTCACTTTTGTTTTTCATGTAGTGGTGGTAGTTTTATCATATCTATGTAAATCATCATTAGGCTGTTCAATTGACTTTAGATGTCATAAACACATTGACATCTAATGTAGGATGTATTTTTAGAAGACTTGAAAATTCTTCAGTGAAGCCATTTCACTTATGATTCAGTAAAAAGGGGATTACAATATTTTGGATAGATTTTCAAATGATTTATTGTGGTAGAGAGGCAATACACTAGAATGCCAAAGAACCACCAATATCTTGGATAAAGCTTTAAATGTTTTAATAAAGTTGTCATTTAGTTCTATTGTTTGCTTTTTTTGTAGTTATATTAGTGTACACACATTAATTGCAATTGTACTATACTTATTTTTAATTTGGTATGAGGCAATATTAAAAATATTTGAGAAATATGCATTGTGGCATGAAATTAATACTAACATCTGATATTGAATTTTTTTTTCCAGATCACAACAATTGATGACTCTATAGATAATGACCCAAATTATGTTGAGCCTACATTGGATATAGAAGAAAAAGAAGATGAAGATGGTGATGATGATGATGGCAACAATGACGATGAGGTTAATCAAGATGACGATTTTGATGATCATGAACATGATCTTGATGATGATGTTGGTGGTGCTAGTTAGAGATTGATGCTATGCAAGAACATGATACATTTTGCATTATATTTACATATATAACTATGATACATTTATAATTTTTACTTTTATATTTATATATAGAGATTATACAACGTTTTTTTTGTTAGAGTGGTATTTAATTCACATATATATTTGACTTCGCTTTACGTTACTATAATGATATCCATGAAAGGTTTTGGTATATTGATCAAACATTTGAATCTTATTTGATTTGATTAAAGAACATGATACATTTTGGATTATATTTACATATATTATTGATGATATATAACTATCATAAATTTATAATTTTGACTTATGTATATTATACAACTTGTTTTTTGTTAGTTTGGTATTTAAATCATATATATGTTTGACTTCTTTTTACTTTGCCCAAGTGATATCCATGAAAGGTTTTGATACATTGATCAAACATTTGAATTTTAGTTGATTTGATTAAAGAAGATGGTGATATAATTAGTAATGTCTTGTTTCTTTATTTATATTGGAAATTGCCAATGTTCTTTTGATGAATAATTAGCATTATATATACGATGATATTACTATTTTGGATGGATGTTGAGAATTTTCAGTAAACTTCTTCAAAAATGTTATGTTTTAATTTTGAATTTTTAATGATATTTGATAATTTTGATATATTTCAACATTTAATTGAAGTTAATAAAATGGATGAAAAAACAATAAAAAATGTTATATTTCACTATTAATAATTGAATTTTAAATTCTTAATTAACAGTAAATACAAAACAAAACACAAAATGGATGCAACATTATATGCAACACTAATTGCAAATCTGGATGAAAAACATGATGCGAAAGTAGATGTCACACCAAATGCAAACGTGGATATAAAAGTGGACATCACATAATACAATGTGGACACAAAAATGGACATCACAGTAAACATAAAAATGGATGAAAAAACTAGACACAATTAAAGGATCAAAACTATATTCAATATTAGGCCCAAAACTATATGCAATAGTATATGCAAAAGTGGATTCTTGGTTGGACGCTAAAGTTGGCATAAAATTGGGCACATCATTTGATGTAAAACCAGGCACAACACTAGACATAAAATTGTGAGCAACGCTTGACACAAAGAAAGAGTTAAAACGAGATACAATATTGGATGTAAAATGGGATGAAACATTGGATATAAAGTAGATGCCATATTGGATGTAAAAAATGACACAACATTAGACATAAACATGGGTGCAACATTAGGTGCAACACTAGTTGCAAACTTAGATGCAAAAAAAGACATCAACCAAGATGGAATAGTAGGTGCAAACTTAGATGCAAAAGAAGATGTGATGCCGAAAAATAGATGCAATAGTAGATACAAAAGTGGATTCTCGGTTGGATGCAAAATTGGATGCTAAATTTGACATAAAATTGGACGCTAAAGTTGGCATAAAATTGGACACATCATTCGATGTAAGGCCAAGCACAAGACTAGGTGCAAAACTGTAAGCAAAACTTGGCACAAAGAAAGGCATAAAACGAGATACAATATTGGGTGTAAAATGGGTTGAAACATTGGATGTAAAACTAGATGAAATATTGGATGTAAAACATGACACAATATTACACACAAAAATAGGTGCAAAATTAGGTGCAACCTGGGTGCAAACCTAGATGCAAAAAAAGACATCAACCAGGATGGAATAGTAGGTGCAAACCTAGACACAAAAGAGGACGTGAAATATGATGATATTTTGGGCACAAACATGGACGCAAAAAATATGTAAAATGGGATGCAAAATTAGAAGTAAAACTAGACATAAAGCTAGATGCAAATGTAGACATAAAAATAGATACAAAATTGGGTGCCAAACTTGACGTCAAATTAGGAGCAACATCAGATGCAACATTGGATGCTAAACTAGGCGCCAAACTGGGTGCAAACAAGGACATAACCAAGGGTGCAAAAAAGATGCAATACAAGATGCAAAATTGGGCACAAAAAAAGGTGTAAAAAAGACGCAAAAAAATGGGCGCAACAAAGGAAGAAAAAATGGACGTTTAAAAAGACGAAACAAAAGACGCAATAGATGGCATTTTACAAAAATGTACAATAGCGTCTGTTTTAGCACCAGATTGTTCATCACAATTGAGAAAAAATTACACTAAAGTTTGGCGCTAAATCCAGTTTTTGTTGTAGTGGGCATAGAAGGCTTGCTCACATCAATTACAAAGCATTACCCTATGTGAGAAAGGTGGTAACATGTTTACTAGATTTAAATATCGATCATGAAGGTACTTGCAAAGGATGTGCAAGAGGAAAGAACATCAAAATCCCATTTCCGAAGAGTGAAACAA
Organism: Pseudotsuga menziesii; assembly: GCA_001517045.1. Lineage (NCBI taxonomy): Eukaryota > Viridiplantae > Streptophyta > Pinopsida > Pinales > Pinaceae > Pseudotsuga > Pseudotsuga menziesii. The sequence goes on along the minus strand of LPNX010459891.1, from coordinate 789,450 downwards.
AGACTAAAGGTATGTTGGAATTAATTCATTGTGATGTATGTGATCCTATGCCCTCCACATCGTTAAGTGGATATGAATATTATCTTACATTTATTGATGACTAGTCAAGAAATACATGGATATACTTCTTGAAGACAAAGAATGAAGTGTTTAGGAAAGTCAAGGAATTCAAAGGCGTGATAGAGAACCATTCAGAAAGAAGAATCAAGAAACTCAAAATAGATAATGATGGAGAATATACTTCAAAATAATTTGAATCTTTCTGCAAAGAAGTTGGAAGCAAGAGGGAACTAACCACTCCCTACAATCCCCAACCTAATGGTATTATTGAAAGAAAGAATAGAACCATTATGGAAGCAATGAAGATAATGACTCATGATCAAGACCTTCCCATGCATCTATGGGTTAAGAAGAAAGAACAACTATGTATGTGCAGAATAGATTATCTCATGGTGCTCTTGGATTCAAGACTCCTGAAGAAATGTATATAGGAAAGAAACCTAAAGTGATTCATCTAAATATATTTGGTTGTCCAGTATATGTTCACATTCCAAAAGAAAATAGAACTAAGTTGGATCCTTCCACAAAGAAGGGAATAATTGTTGGATATTGTCAAATATCCAAATCCTTCAGGATATACATTTCAGGATTCCGTCATGTAGATATTAATAGGGATGTAACATTTGATGAAGAAATAACTCTTAAAAAATCCAAAAGGTGTCATCTTGAAGAAGTACATGAAGAGGATGCACCTCTCAGAAAGGTAGAAGTTGAACCCTCTCCTGAAATAGTAGCATCAAAAGATCATGATATGCTAGAACCTCATGAACCCCCTACTATGTATATATCTCAAAAGAGAAAACCTACTTGGGTAAGATAAATCATACAAGAAGCAAAGAATTATGGAGCTCTAGAAGGCTCCAAAACAACAAACAAGAGATGAAAGCCATTCTCTAACTATGTAGCTTTGATTTGTGATATTGTGGATCAACATCCTACTAGTTATGAGGAAGTTGTATAGAATAAAGAATGGGTAAAAGAAATGATGGAATAATACCAGTCAATAATGAAGAATGATGTTTGGGATATAGTACCCAAACCAGAAAGAAAGAGTGTGGTATATTCTAAGTGGATCTACAAGATAAAACATGTTGCTGATGGAAGTATCTAAAAATACAAGGAAATATTTGTGGATAGAGGATTCTCTTAGAAAGAGGGAATTGATTATGAAGAGAAATTTTCACCAATAGAAAGGTACACTTCCATCAGAACCATCATGGAACTTGCTTCCATGATGAAGTGGAATCCACACCAAATGGATGTAAAGACAACTTTCCTGAATGGTGTGATTGAGGAAGAGGTATGCATCGAACAAACACAAGGATTTGAAGTCAAAGACAGAGTGACTCATGAATGTAAGTTTAAGAAGGATCTGTATGGACTGAAGAAAGATCCTAGAGCTTGGTATGGTAGAATAGATAGCTTCTTGACAAGCTTGGGATTTACCAAAAGTAAAGTTGATCCTAACCTTTACCTTAAGGTTATGGATGATGAACCTATCATATTAGTACTATAGTGGATGATATATTTCTGACAGTAAAGGAGAAACAGATTGCAGAAAGAAGTAAGAATCTAGCTGAATAATTTGAGATGAAAGATCTTGGATTAATGCATTATTTTCTCGGGCTAGAACTGTGGCAAAGCCCAGAAGGAATTTTTCTGAACCAAGGAAAGTATGGAGTGGAAATCTTAAAAATATTTGATATGTTGGATTGTAAATCCATGGCCACAGGCATGGATACCGACCTAAAGTTGTTATCTCATGAATCATCAGAGTGAGTGGATGTGACTTAGTACTGAGAAATTATTGGTTCGTTAATGTAGCTGACGAATAATAGGCCAGATATATTCTTTACTATGAACACCCCGAATCAGTATCTAGTTAATCTTGGACATGTTCACCTGATAGATGCAAATCATGTGATGAGGTACCTAAAAGGTATAATACAACTTGGATTATACTATGAGATCATGACTACAAATTGCATGGATATACGGATTTAGATTGGGAAGGAAGTATTGTACACAGAAAGAGCACCCTAGGTGGATGTTATTGTCTAGTATCTGCCATGATCTCATGGTTTAGAAAGAAACAATCCAGTATTTCTCTCAGCACAGCTGAAGCAGAGTACATAGCAGCTTGCTTTGCTAGTTGTGAAGCCATATGGATTTGAAAGCTGATGTCAGGTCTATTTGACATGGAGTTGGATACCACAGTGATTCTATGTGACAACCGTAGTTGTATAAAGATGATAGAGAATAATATGTTCCATGATCAATCAAATCACATAGAAATCCCATATTTTTACATAAGGGATATGGTACAAAAGGGAGCTATAAAACTCCACTATGTGAGTACCGATGACCAAGTTGTTGATGTGTTAACCAAGCCTCTATCTCTAGTAAAGTTTGAATACTTTTGTGATAAGCTTGGTGTAGTCTGAAAAGACTTTCCTCGTAAGGAGGAACAGTGATGTTGATGTTACAGACCTTCCTTTCAAGAAGGAATTATTATGATACGAACCCTCGTCGAAGAGGGGGATATGGTTGATGATATGAACCTCCCTGGAAAGGGGGAGTGAAGATGAGATGTCATTGATGATGGGATGGAAGTGATGTTTCAGTACAGAAGAGGCCAAGTGTGCCTACATATGTTGATGAGGTTTGACATTCACTTATGGATGATAATATCCTCTTTTGAGGATGGTATTACAGACAATAACACTCTCTTAATGAGAGTGGTCCTAGCCATTACTATCTGAGGATGGTTCTGCAGATGATACTCTCACATGGAGAGGGATCCTACATTCACTTGTAGATATCATAGAAAATAATACTCGCTTGGGAGTGGTCCTAGATTTAACAAGCTTAGGATGGTATACGATGAGTCCTACACTCAGTTGCGGATGACAGGTCATGCATTCATTTGCGAACAAGATTTGCATTCATTTGCAAAAGATACTCTCACATGGAGAGTGTTCCTACATTCACTTGTAGATGTCATATAAAATAACACTCACTTGGGAGTGGTCCTAGATTTAACAAGTTGAGGATGGTCTACGATGAGTGTTGCACCTAATTGTGGATGATAGGTCCTGCATTCATTTGTGGATGAGATCTGCATCTAGTTGCAGATGATACTTTTGCATGGAAAGTGTTCCTACATTCAGTTGTAGATTCCATAGAAAATAATACTTTCTTAGGATTTGTCCTAGCTCTAATAGGCTGAGGATGGTCTACAATGAGTCTTGGATTCAGTTGCAGATGATACATCCTGCATTCATTTACGAACAAGATCTACATTCATCTATAGATGATGAGGTCCTATATTCATTTGCGAGTGATCCAATTGGTCGATGCTATGGACCCTCCTCGTTAGGGGGGAGTATGTTGATGAGGATTGCATCATATTTGGACCTATGTCCTAAATTGATAGGGATTGATCATCCTATAAAGAGATCATGTATACTATAGGAAATGTTGCGGAAAAGGATCGATAAGATCAAAGTGTTGATGCAAAGGATCAAGAAGATTGAAGTGTTTCTACAAAGGATCGAGAAGATAGAAGTGTTGATGCAAAGGATCAAGAAGATCTAATTTCTACTGCAAAGGATCGAGAAGATCGAAGTGCTGCTGCAAAGGATCAAGAAGGTCGAAGTGGTGCTACAAAGTATCAAGAATATTGAAGTGCTATTGCAAAGGATCAAGAAGATTGAAGTGTTGCTGCAAAGGATCAAGAATATCGAAGTGTTGTTGCAAAGGATAGAGAAGATAAAAATGTTGTTGCAAAGGATCAAGAAGATTGAAGTGTTGCTACAAGGGATCGAAATATTGAAGTGTTGCTGCAAAGGATCAAGTGATCAAGTGCTGCAGAAGATGAAAAATCGGTGTTATAAAAGATGATGTTTTAGTACTGAATATATTGAAGATATTCTAGTAATTTTTCTAGTTTCTAATTATTGTTGAAAACTTCCTATGACGTATAGATGTATTACCTTCATACTGTTGAAGATGTTCTCTCTTGTTACTCCTATATTTAATGATGTTGTTGTCAGTAGAATACCCTTCTCGTTAAGGGGGAGTGTTGAAATATTGTAACTTCGAAGAATATTCTAAATGTATTTTACTGATGTACCCCAAGGGAGATGTATTATTCCTCCATCAGGATGTTTATATTGTACATGGTCATCATAGAGTCATGAGGTAGAACCTCCACTGTAAGTCGGGTCAAAAGTACCCTAATGAATATAATAGAATATTGTTTTGAGTCTTCCTAGGTGAAGTCGGTCCAGTCAGTTTAGTGGGGACGATTTGTTAGGTTAAAATTCAATTGACCCAAAGAACATAAATAGAGGAGTTGTGTTCCTCATTTGAACACACACACAAACTTGTGTATAGAACATTGGAGAGAGAGAGAGAGAGAGAGAGAGAGAGAGAGATACCATAAAGGATGAGGATCACTTGTTTTTGGTTTTATCTTGTAGATATATATAGAGGAATTTTTGTCAGGTTTTCTTCCTTTTTAGGGCTTCCTAGGATAAATATGTGTATATCTTGTGATTTTTTCTTTCTTTCAGTGATTCTGCATATGCTACCGTTGTGAATTTGGATTAAACACTAATGATATCTAGCTAAGCATATGAAATCTTAACACATCATCATACATGTCATGTCATCACTTCCTTTGCTATTCCTTTATTTACTCTTTTACCATTCACTGTGTTTGTCATGCCATCATGTCCTTTATTATTCCTTTGTCATTACCGAACTCCTTTGACATCAATGACAACCACATTCAACACAAGTGTCCAATTTTGTGAATCCTACCTCAAGAGCACGTATACATTGGTACTAAAATATCATCATTGATATGCATTCTAGTGTAGCACACTGCGTTTATAGTAAGATATCGTCAAGAAACATCCTTTGATAATGTTAGACCACCTAGTGTTGAGCCATCATCTAGCTAGGATGACTATTTTGGTTATAGTCAAGATATTCCTCATTGATGATCTCATTGTGGGAATAGTTGTTATGGCCTGAGAGAGGATCATACTAACGATAATTTCTTAGATCAGGATAGTATGACATAGTTTTCATATATTCATTGTTTTTCATTTAATGTTGCATTCAAAAAATATTTGGAAGACGTAAATTTATAGTATTTTAAATGTGTTTTTTTCATGTGTACCTCTTACAAGATAACACCCCTCTATCCAGGTGGCAAGTTACCTCATCTATCGGACTTGATGTAGAGGTTGTTTCAACTTGTTTGCTTAGGGATCCTCATGCCCATGTATTTAAAAGACTATGTTTTTCCCCTACATGTGTATATGTTTTCCTTGGCTTGATTTCCATAATAAATGCAAATTGAACCTCAATTATTTTTATTTTACAAATGTTTTTGGATGGGATATTAGGTTACATAGGGAACATCCAGTTAAAGGGGTTAATTGAAGTTTTGTATTTGACATTAAAATAGGTTAAGCATGGTACATCTTGAGTGGGCCTAATGGTTATGAACATGTGCTTCCTCCTAGGAGTTCACTTAGGTTTAAATCTAGATGGGGTAAGGCATGTACACCTCTGTAGAGTTTAATAGTAAAATCATTGGGGCGGGGCCCTTATCCCACAAATTGGTGTTTGGCTAGGTTTTGGCCTTAAAATTTTACTATTATTAATATTAATATTATTATTGTTATTATTATTATTATTATTACAGGGTAGGGATACAAGCTCATTAAGTAAGTTTCTCTCATCATCAGGTGTAGCATCCCTTATATCAAGTCATATTAAAATGGATCTTTGAGAAAGGAAATGTAAATCACGTTAGGAGTAGATTCATCTCACATCGTAGACATTGTGTGAAGAGTTATTAATTAAAACAATGTCAAATTTTGTACCAATATAAGACATAAATAAAAGCATTCACCAAAGTAGGAGAGTTATGAATCATTAACTAGGTTGAGTCTCTTGGGTTCTTAAGTACCTTAGTATGTTTCTTTCCTAGATTTTATAGAAGGTATTAAAAAATTTATATGGACAAAAGGTTCATGCTAAGTGTCTTGTTATTCTTGAAATAGTATGTGCAACACATTTTTTAATGATTACTCATTTGGGAGAATTTTGACTTTTTAAAGGTCTAGGATATATTGAAGTTACTCACAAACCTATATATTCTTGTATTCTTAGGGAAAAAAATAACCCTAATTCCTACCTTGGATTAATACAAGAACCCTAGCACATTAGAAAAGATTGTAAAGTACAATGAAGAAGAACTCCATAGAAAAGATACAAGTTTACTCAAGTTCTCAAATCTTGAAACAAGATCTATGTGATAATGAATGAAGCAATGAAACAAAAGAATATATCCTCACTTTATATAATAGGTGAGGGGGGACAATAGTGGTGAAGAGGAAAATATCCACAAATAACTATTTCAAGAAACCTAGATAGTCACTAATTACACCTACATGTGAAGTGATTTAACTCTAAAGTGAAACATGCCAAACTCTAAGGTAATCACACTCATCAAGAAATGGTAACAAGATGATTTTTAAACAAGATGAGGGCCAAGGATATCCTCCAAATGTCTCCAACAATCCAATGCTATCTTTTAAACAATGTGCTCCTCTAGGTCTACAACACCTCGATCATGAATACTCCTCAAACCTAATGCCCCCATGTCAAGAACAATCCCCCATGTAAGAAATAAAGTGATCCCATGTTACCCATGGCTTAACACCCTCCTCCTAAATACCCCATTACTACTCCAAATAGGTTATCCTCCCAAGAAATAAAGAAATCACTCCATGTGCACCTCATGAAGAATGTCACCATGCCACATAGGTTTCCAACCTCACAAGGAACTATACCACACAATCATAAAGTCAATTAGGTATACCAATCTGAGATTAATATATCTCTAGTGTGTATGAACAATAAGATACAACCAAGAATAGTAATCACATCATGCACCTTGTATGACATGAACCACCCCCAAGCACACTATAAACACTTTCGAAGTAACCCAAAAATATGTTAGTTTTTTATGGGACAAAAATAACTAAAAATGAAAATGTAATGACCAAAAAAAGACAAATATGAGAAGACCAACATAGGAGTCATAGAATGTGTTGGAGACTAATCCTACCTATGAGGAATATGAATGTTGAAGGGAGGCCAAGAGTCACTAGAGAGTCTGAGATACCTCTTGGAATAATGTGCATTTGTGAATGAGAAAAAGTGTGCTTTCATGTATATATGTTTTGTCTTTGTGTGCATATTTGGATTGAGTGCTTAACCAATTATTCATCTGCCCATAATGGGATCTTGACAAGGGCATCAGAGCCTCTTTGTCAACTATAATTCTTATGGGTTGGATTATGACTATGTGATCTTCTAGAATTGATGAAATTCCATTTTTTGTGCATCCTCGTTCTCTGTGTGTAAAACCTGGCATTCTAAATCCTTTTTCCATCCTTTATCAAATTCTCATGTGCATTTTTCCTCTCTGCAATGTTTTGTGGTTGTCTCTTCAATTACTCATGAAGAGCATGCCCATTGGGGAATACCGATGGATCTCTATGTGGATGTACAACTTTGTAGTGTAAAAACTGTTGGTGAATAAATATTGCACACTACATCTAAATACCATTGTATATACCGTGTGGAGTGAATCCTAATCCACTTTATTGCTTCATAGAGTAATTACTATGTGGATCTATGCATGTAGAGACTCCATCTGGAGAAATCATTGAAGACATATATCATTGATATCAATTGTGTGGATAAAGAAAGAATAAGGAAAACTTGTGCTAGGGTGGATTGGTGAATGGCCTAAGACTTGTTTTGCATCCATGACTTGTGAGAAGACACATGTTGCATGAAGACTTGACCTTCAAATTCTTGAACTGTTTCTATGTAAGATCATTTTGACCTATTAAATCCTTTCTTTAGAGCTTTCTCATGATTGCTAGTGATGAATATACTCACCTGCATGGAACTGTAAGTAAATGGAGCTCTCTCTTCGTAATACTTGTGATGGTCTATGAATTGAAAAAATTCAAACATAACTTGATGGGGGGGCATTTTAAAATGTACACTGACCATTCTGCAATGAAATATTTGGTTAATAAGCCAATGTTGAGGGGGGGAATATTGTTCAGTTGTTTCTCTTCTTCCAAGAATTTGACTTTGAGATAATTGATAAATTGGGCCCATTAAACTTGGGACCATACCACCTATCATGAATAGAGAGTGGAGAAGAACCTACTAGTTTGGAAGATAATCTCCTTGATGGACAACTATTTGTGATAACATCCTTTCATAACCAATATGAAGATATCATATAGTTCCTAACTACGGGTTTTGCACCGTCCGAGTTCACAACAGCAGAGAAAAAACAGTTAGTAACATGAGCTGCAGATTTCCAATTGATTGGTCACCACTTGTAAACTGGGACCAGATGAGTTACTTCGACGTTGTGTTTTTGAACATGAGCGACCTATTATTTTGAGTGAAGCACATGATGGTATAGCAGGAGGACACTACGCAGGAAAGGCGACCGTGTGAAGGATATTATAGGAGGGGTTATGGTGGCCTACCATGCATGCAAACGCTCGAGACTACTGTCTCATTATGATGTTTGCCAAAGAACAAGCAAGCCGTATAGAATAGATGAAATGCCACTAGTACCAAAACTGACCTTATAAGCATTTTATAAATGGGTTGTTGACTTTTTGGAACCTATTAGTCCAGTAGGGAAGCACACAGGAGCTAGGTATATTATCACTGTGATGGATTACCTAACTCGATGGGATTAAGTTGTGTCCATCAAGGATTGTATTGCCATGACAACAACGAAGTTTTTATTTAAAAAAGTTGTAACAAGGTTCGGGTGCCCAAATATATTAGTTAGTGATCATGGTACGCATTTTTTTAATTAGTTGATTGAAGAACTAACTGATGAATTTCTAGTACAATATAGAATAAAAACTCCATATCACCCACAAGAAAATGGAGTGGTTGAAGCATTTAACAAGATTCTTGAAAATGTGTTAACCAAAGTTTTCCATACAAGAAGGGATGATTGGGACCAGAAAATTTCCACACTACTATGGGTATATCGGACAACATGTAAGAATTTAACAGGACATACACCATTCAAGTTAGTATATGGAAAAGAAATTATCATTCCTATCAAATATATTGTACCAAGTTTAAGAGTGGTGGTGCTCACATAAATGACAGATGTTGATGCTGTCGAGGAAAGTTTACTTCAGTTAATCCATTTGGAAGAAGAACGCTTCATTGCAGTATTTCATCAAAATGTAGAAAAAGAGGCATAAGGTATGGTAGGATAAACACATTAAGAACAAGAAATTTTCAGTCAAAGGCCTTGTTCTTATGTATGATAACAATTTTTTCAAACACCTAGGCAAGATGAAGACACACTAGTTAGGTCCTTATGTGGTTAAGGAAATAGTTGGTGGAGGAGTAGTGAAAATGGAAAAATTAGATGGCATGGAGGTTAGAGGGCTCATTAATGGGAGCCAATTGAAGCCTTATTTTGACAATTGTGACTAGGTCGCACAAAAGAAAAATTGATAACAAGGACGAATAGGATAAGAGAAAAAAATGACTTTCACATGAGGCACGACGAGGGAAGTGTGGCACTAAAAGTAATGGTGCATTGGCACATTTATGTGAAAGGATTGTTGAGGTGAAAAATATTAAATCCGTAGACAACAAGGAAATTCAAGAAGATATCAAGGGAAGTTGACGGTCACTTCCACCATTAGTATCATGATGTCACGGTGAAAAGGGGCAGCGTAGTTGTCACCTCCACAGAAGAAGTTGGACTAAGAAAACAGGTGATGGCTTGTGTTGTCATTATGCTACTTGATGATGGTGTGTGTGAGGATTTGATAGACAGATTGCTGGAACGAACCCACTACTGGTGGCTGATTACCATCTCATGTCCTCATAATTCCACAACCATAATAGTTTGCCAGACACAGAGTGACCTAAACCTTTTGAAGAAGTATGACTGGTAAGTGTTATAGTGCTACTGGCCATGGGGGCCCTGTTGAGGAAACTGTAATGACTGTTCTAAGTAAGAGAAATTTTGTTGGATATGTTCCACTCAAGACTGGGAGTCACTTGGAGGTTAATCTTGTTTCATGCCTCCATGCAAAATCTTCTCCAACCATCTCAGTAAATATGCTAATGCCAAAGACCTTTTGATACCGGTAAGAGAAATGTTGTCTTGAAGGAGCTAAGAATGAATGAAGAAGTAGTGGAAAGAATTCAAATACCAGAGGGCATCCCATCGAAGCCTCTAGACAAGACTATGGAATTAATTGTTACAATGCATAGTATCCATTGCTTGGAACTTTTAGTCTATATGGATGTTCGGAGTAAGAGAATAATAAAAAAAGGACAAAGTCATCACCATCATCACTAAAAACTGTTGAATATATGAGAGGTGATGACGATTCCAAAGATGCATTGAACTGATACACCTTAATGGAAGGAGGTACTACATATTGAGGATGACAGATTTCAACAACACTATAGAAAAGAGAAACATTGACCGGATTCTAGATTGCATGATTGTCGCAAGCTTTGAGGCTTCCCTGGATGTTGCATACCTGTTTAGGGATAACGCTGAGGAAGGTTCTTAAGGGAAGAAGGAAAAACCTGGGACGAGTTGAAAGTTGAAGCTAGAAATGCTGACAAGGAACATCAATTTTCCGATAATTCCCTCATTCCCTGTTTCCTACTCCTTTGAGTGGTAAAAACATCCAAGAAACAGGAAAAATGACAGTAGTACCAGAAGTATAAAGACTACAGCAACTAGAAAATACAAAAGGAACATACAGTCAGACACAAAAGGAATGTACAATCAGACACATAAGGAACATAATTCAACATGTACACTAGAAGGTGCGCGAAGTAACGGCATCTGTAGAAAGATTCATGCCAGAACATTCCATTTTTGACTCGGTGGAGCACATGCAGAATTCAGAAGAAGAATTGCACATAGAGCTATAGAAGTTGTTGAAAATAATGAAGGATTTTCATAAAAAAAATCAGCGCAATTAAGTTTATGGAGCACTATTTTGTGTGGCTCGGGATGAGCCATAGGTGAGTGTTGGGGGCCTATGGTGGGAAGAATTCATGTAGAATTCTGCTAAGTATGGAGAAGAACATAAAGGATAAGAGGAAGGTGCTACGATAAAGGAAATAAAATCAAGTGAAAGAGGAGGATGTTGTGATAGAAAAAGGAAAGAAAAAATGAAGACAAATAGAAGGCACGGGATGATGAAGCTACGGTAGATAAGTAAGCTAGGATAGAAGGAAAGAATGAGATATGAGATGACATGGAATAATATCAGTAGAAGCATGCATGAAAATAGTGTAACGACTGGAAAATGGCAGTAAGGCATAACATTGAGAAAGCGACAACCCTTAACAATCGTGGGTATGAGCTCAGCTGGAGCCGACAAAAAACACACACGTGAACGCATCATTGTAATTCATGCTGATAGTTCCTCTGGTTACGTGTTATTAGAATAGGAAAGACAACCTAATGGATGGATATAGTAAGTTGGTCGAGATAGCAACTGGAAAGGATTTTGTATCGAGTCGGTATTGAGTCTATAATAGGCATGTATGGGATCTGTATCGAGTTTGTAATGGGGCTATAAAATAAGGAACCAAAGTTGTAAATGGGTTATCAAGTTATCTGATGTAGCATATGAGTAATCTCTAGACTCTCGCAAATATTCTTGATCTAGACTTGAGATAGGCGCTTTGGTTAATGACTTTGTATCATTGAGTGCATCAGAGTAGAGGTTCCACAGTTGAGTGCGCAGACAAGTAGAGAAGGTTGATTCGACCCAGGCTTTGTGTGGATCTCTAGTAGGAGTAGAATAAGAAGAGAAAGAGAGAATATCAGAGAGCATGAGAGGGAGGAAAAGTTTGTAAATATAGAAGAGAAGATCTTGAGCTGAGTTTGCAGCTTTGTGCACCAAAAAAAAGGTGCATCTATTTCCTCATGCCAGATGAAGAGCACCTTTTGGTTTTTTCCCAGATAGGTTTCCACGTTACATGTTGTGTATATGTGTGAATGTTGAAGTAGCTTAGATATATGTGTGAATGTTGTGTTGAATGACTGGTTGGTTATTGTGTTGCAAATGGATAAATGTATGACTTCTACATTATATTAATGAATATGCTTATGATGTATGTTCATTGTTTGTTCACTTAAGTCGCATAAACAAGGGTTGGATCATAGCTTGGTGTTGAAGTACTATGCATACAAGTAACCCACCTTCACGGTCTTTGTTGGAAACCTTGGTGCAAATCCAAGGTACGAAAACACCCTCCCGCATAAACTACGAAAACATGGTTCTGGCAGTTACCCATAAAACTGAGATATCTCGAGTGAGATGGCATTTGTGTCATAGGTGGTGTCGACTGAGCTCCACTCTATCGGGTCGATATCTTGGGCTTTGTTGTGCTGAGCCTAAATATGATTTGTCCAACTAATCGCCTCGATTGTCTCATAGCAATATGCACTTAGAAAAGCACATAGTAAAAAAAATATGATTAAAATATGGATAACAAACCATGGAACTCAAACCAAAGATCTTTTTCAAAACCATTCACAAAAATTAAATACATTTTTATGTTCCCATACCAACCTTCGCTTAGTATATATATATATATATATATATATATATAATTGATTAAAAAATACACCAGCATAGATCCAAATCCTAGGCTCTATCAAGCGCCTAGAGGGATCAAATATTTGGAGGTGCAGACCTCTTCTTAAGTATTGCACTCAACTATCAGCATGAATGTGATTTAGACCAAAAGGCACATGTTTTTATTTAAGGTTCACAAATAATATTTTTATTACTAATATTTAATATTATTTATGGATACATATAATATTTTTTATTATTTTTTATTTTGTTAGGAAAGAACATTAAAACATCTCCCCCATACATAGTTTTAAAACCATGTGCAAGGCCCTCCTAAAATCATGGGTTGTTTAGGAGGCCTTGCACATGGTAATAATATTTTTATTACTAATATTTAATATTATTTATGGATGCATATAATATTTTTTATTAATTTTTATTTTGTTAGGAAAGAACATTAGAACATCTCCCCTATACATAGTTTTAAAACCATGTGCAAGGCCCTCCTAAAATCATGGGTTGTTTAGGAGGCCTTGCACATGGTATTAAAATCATTTGCAACTACCCCCTAAACCATATACAATAAAACCATGGGTTATTTAGGAGGCCTTGCACATGACTTTAAAACCATTTGTAAGGCCCTCCTAAACAATGTACAATAAAACCATGGGCGTTTTAGGAGGACTTGCACATGGTTTTAAAACCATGTGCAGGACCAACATTTTTTTTCTTCCAATAATCAATTTTATTATTTTTTATTATTTTGTTAAGTAGAAACATTACAACATCTCCCCCATATTGTGTTGTCTTTCTCACCGACATTTTTTATGGCCGATAATTAAATTTTTTATTTTTTATTGTTTTGTTAGGTAGGAACATTACAACATCTCTCTCATATTAGGTTTTTTTTGTGGCTGACATTTATTTTGGAAGATAATTAAAAGTTTTGTTTTTTATAGCCAACATCTATGTAATGTTATGTAACGTCACGTAACGTTACAAGCCTGTAGAGCACCTCTCGGCGCAATAACAAACACTGAAACTCAAACCAAAGGACAATATTAGTTAAAAAAAACTACTAAAAAATATTCTCTTTTATCATGCACTTCTGGCCATGGAGATAATATAAAATGTTTCATTCATTCTCTTCAATTTGATCTATTATTAAAAGAAAACATTAACTTTGCAAAATAAAAATAAAATAAAAACTATTAAATCAGCAAGAAATAACTTTCTACTAATATTTCTAGAATGCAACTAAAAAAACTACATCTTGAATGCAATCAAAAAATCTAGGTATATGCTTTTTATATGGAGAAATGAGTTTCTTTGGGGCATTTTTTTAATGTTTCCAATCATGTATCAACAATTTTAGTGATTAGTGTAATTTTGGGTAAAGGAAATGAGTTTTCTTGGCATCATTTTTGAAGTTCCTAATAGTGTATCAACAATTTTAGTGACCAATGTAATTTTTCTTTTTTTAAGATGGAGGGAAAATGAGTTTTAATTTCCTTTTTAAAAGTTTCTAATCTTATATCAGCAATTTTAGTCACTAATGTAGTTTTTCTCATTTTGAGAAAGAGGAAAAATAAAATTTCCCATTTAGAAAAGTATTTATTGAAGTTTCCAAAACAATCATTTACAAAAATGAAATGATTACATTTAAGAAACAAAAATTTTGAATAATTTAATGGTAAAAATATTAGTGTGATTATCACAAGAAAAATGAAAGCAAATATAGCTCCAAACTCTAAGAAGCTAATCATAAACAATGGATGTTTATGGAATTATTAATTAAACATATAACAAATTCCTATATAAAAAGTCAAGCATAAATATTAGGATTATAATTTAAATATGCTTGAAAACAAAAGAATTATTAAAAAAATAAAAATATTTAATTTTTATATTAATATATTAAAATTTTAAAATTGAAAGTAATTTTTAGATAATGATTGAAATGTCTTTATTTTCTAAGAAAAATTTAAAAACTTATAAAAAAAAATGTATAATTGGAAATGGTTTATAGATAATTGAAATAATATTGACACTATAGTTTTTAATTTCCCAAAAAGTAAGATAGGATCTCAAAGATTGATCTAACATTTTGTATTTTATTTTAAAAACTAATTAAGTTTTTCCAATTATAGCAACTTAGCTATCAATTTATTGTACTTAGTAAATGATCAAATATCTTAAGGTGCAATGGTGTCCTCAAGTTTTTGCAATATAAAATATGGTTGCACCTTAGGTGATTTGATCCCTCCCTAGGCATGATAGATCTAGCTTTAAGAATGGTTTACTTTGGTTTTGGAAACTCCGGATGTATTCAACACCTATAGGGATCAAAACAAAATTAAAGTAGAAATGTATCAATGATTAAAATATCAAAATTAGAAGAAATCTATGATCATTTATTTTATTTCCATATAGTATTATTTTATTACTAGGAAGTATCCTAGCTACAAAAAAAATCTATATGTGGAAACATGATGGATATGTTGCACATATGGTACATTTTTATTGATCATTATATACACTACCACATTTTGGTATTGTGTACTTGAATAGTTATGTGTTAGTTATATTGTTCTATGATAACAATGCTAGATTTTATAGATTTTGTTTGTAATAATTCATGGGCGTGGCATGGACACAAGTTTCCACCAAACCTTACTGTGTAGGAGGAAAAACACTTCACATATCATTGCCTATGCCAATAAGGATTATACCCAAAAGGATTTGTTGGTTACTCTTATAATAGAGTTGTACCACCTTGGAAATGAGCCATTGGTGAATTCAAATGTGTATGCTTAACATGTACTTAAGTAAGATAATACTATGGGGTGAAGCGTGTATCCTAAAGATGTGTTTCAAAGTCTCTTGATAGTGGCATATAAATATCATCGTTAATAATTAATTCACAACGTTGTTAAACATTATTAAAAACTAGAAGACCCCCACAAAATTTGCTATGGGATTATTAAGGAGGTGACATTAAAATCAAATAAAGAGAGTCCCCTATTTTTTAGCTTGTAAAATGAATTATGTGGAATATCTAGATAATATAACTCACCTTGAAAGAATGGTGATTTCAATGGTTTATGTGTCTTCATCGTCTTCCATTTCCATGAACAAGAAAACGTTATTACCAATTCTCTATGATGACCTTACCTTAAATTGATCCACATGTCCATTTTCAATGCTAGTAATATACTTACTCTACTATTGGAGTTGTCTCAAAAAACACTCTCATCACAAATTCCTACGAATTTAGATGGATATTTAAATTGAATATATCATCTTTGATTCATATTTTTTACTTTTCCCTTGTAGCATTGCCTGCAATTTTCTTTGCAAGGAAATTTTAAAGAATATCTACCTAAATTGGATGATTTTTCGCATTTTCTTATGTTACAATGATATCAAATTCTTACATATGTATTCCTCCTTGAACCATGTGTAAATACTCAAGACCCAAACCCAATGATAGCAACATTTCAATTACATAAATATCCCCA
This sequence comes from Pseudotsuga menziesii, assembly GCA_001517045.1. Lineage (NCBI taxonomy): Eukaryota > Viridiplantae > Streptophyta > Pinopsida > Pinales > Pinaceae > Pseudotsuga > Pseudotsuga menziesii. The sequence goes on along the minus strand of LPNX010459891.1, from coordinate 773,150 downwards.
CTAAGAAATCATGAATACTATTGATACATCATGTTTGGTGCTTTGAGTCATTATTCGTAGCCTTTGATTGCTAGAAGCTTCTTTTATAGTTTGCAACTCGAGTATTCTCCATCCATGTCCATGACCATAAGAACCTAAAAATCCCTAATGAAACACATATCAGCACTCTAATGTACACATATCATCGGTATGTCATGTATGATGATTTTAGGTGTTAATCATTACCTTGTATTCCTAGAAGCTTCCTTTATGGACTAAGGCCCGATTTTCCTACCCCAGCCATATCTAGAGCCCTAAAACCTATAGATAGGTCTAAGAAATCGTAAGGGAACAACTATCCCTACTTATATATGAATAATAATCTCAAGAAATCATGTGTGGTGATTTTAGATGCCATTTTTGGACATAGATGCCCAAAATATTTCTTAGGGGTCAAGGCATTTAAGGGGTTTGGACATGGATACATAGTTCCTTGGATGTATAGTTCCATGGTTTGCTTAGCACCAAAGGCATGTTATTCTTCCATGGAATTCCATTCACACAGCCCTAGGACATTTGCATATGGATCAAAACCACCAAATGATACATACGTCAACAATCATAGTACGATGACACCCTTAGGAGAGAACACGTTATTGGTGGAGGAAAATTTATTATCTCTAGATGGCTAGAATATTTCTATAGGGATAAAGCTATAGGTCTCCTCCATTGACAATGTCCAAGGATGAAACGCCACAAGGCATATATAGATAGCACCATGGATACCCATGCAAAGTCATGTGTCATGCTCTGAGGTATTGTTCATGGCTATGGATGGATCAATGGTTTTTTTAGGGGCAAGGGAATGGTATTATTCCATATAATTCCATTCTCAAGTCCCTAGAGATCCTAAATAAATATCAATAACCCCTAATGGCATCGATATTTTCAATCCTATACCAATGTGTTAATGTAATTGTAACTTCGGAATGTATTCACTTGTATTTCTTATTTACTCTAACCCAATGTTTATTCCGGGATTTTCTTATGTCATGTCATGCCCTGATGTTCCGATCAGGAGAATCAATAATGTAAATAAGTCATGTCAAGACATTATGGGTAACCCTCCTATTGTCTAAGGGTTAAAGTCCCCGTAGTTCCGGGGCACTAGGGTTATTAGACGCTCCTAGAGAGGTCAGCCCTAGTAGGGTTTTAGTCATGTTGGGATTAGTATAAATAGAGAGCTGGACTCTCTATTTAGCACACAACTCATACACACTCAAGTGTAGCGCATAGTTGAGGAAGAGAAAGACACTGGGGCTAGAGGAAAGAGCTTGTTGCTATTAAGAGATTGTCTTACTATTTTTTGGGTTTCACTTTGGTGCTAATTCTATCTCTAAGGAAGTTGCGGGGTTTTGTCCATTTATGGTTTCCCCGAGGAAAAAACACTATGTTCATTGTCTCTTGTGTTTGATTGATGTGCCTTTTGTTCTCTTAGGTAAAGATCCTAATGATATGCTAGCTTAACGGTTGTAAAAACTAAAATGGTATCAGAGCTAACCTGAGAAGAAGACACTATGCAGCTACGGGAACTAGGGATTCCTATTTTGTGGATCTCTCTCCACATATTTTCAGAAAAAGTAAGGTGGAATAACTCTCCTCCCTAGAGTGCATATTTCTATTGAAGCAGAATCCAATTCTTAGGATTTTCAGTTTTGGACCCGACACTACTGCTGAAAATTAGGGCTTTTCACAGAAGACGAATTTTTTAGTGAGCTGAGGCTTGGATTTATCTCCTCCCCAAAATCAAAGTTAGGGATCAATTTCAAAGCATTTGGTTTAACAAAACTACAAAAAAGCAAAACCCTAATTTGCTCCTGAACTAATACTACATGATTTCAGCTTTAAATCCAGATCTGACATCTTGACCTGGTAAGATCTAAATCTTTTGTATTTCCATTTGAGGTTCTCAGTTAAGATGTATCATCATACCAATATTGATGAAAATATTGAGGGAGATGATAACTTCCGATCTTGGAAGTATAGGATCTCCTTGGTCCTGGAAGAAAATGAGTTAGACTCCTATATCCAGGAGGAGGTTCCAGTTCCAGAGGGAGAAGAGGCCAAGGCCTTATATAAGAAGAAGTTGGCTATGGAAAAGACGATCATTGCTGATTCTATCAAGGATCACCTCATTCCACAAGTGTCCTCCCTCAAGACACCCAAAGCCATGTTTGATTCCCTAACCAAATTGTTTGAAGGGAAGAACATCAGTCGGAAGATGACCGTAAGGAACCAGTTGAAGAAAGTCAAGATCTAGAATGAGGAGACCATCCAGTCATACTTCACAAGGGTCTCCTAGATCAAAGAACAACTAGAATCTATAGATGAAGAAGTAGACAATGCAGAAATTGTGATGACAACATTGAATGGCCTCCCTGGGTCATGGGATTCTTTCATCCAAGGAATCTGTGCTAGAAATAAGTTGGTCAAGTTCAGTAGACTATGGGAAGAATGTTCTCAAGAAGAAGCTCGGATAGCTGCTTGAGAAGAGAAGATGGGAAGTGAATATCAAGCTCTCACAATACACTCCAATAAAGGAAGAAGGGAAAATCATCATCACCAAGGTAAGCATTCTCATCAGAAAAAATAACCTTATGAGAAGGGATCCATCCAAACACAGAGGTTATACATGCGATAAAATAGGACACTTTGCTAAAAATTGTCCCAAGAATAAGAATGGATCCAAGAAGAAGAAGAACTCCAAAATAAGACATCATGCTCACACTACTGAGGATGATGATCCTCCTAGGAAGAGAGTAAAACAAGAAAGTGAAGACTCTTCAAGTGAAGATGAATATGTTCTGATCTCCGCTCTCACAGGAACTGTCACTCATGGAAGAAAATATTGGCTTATTGATAGTGGGGCTTCCAAACACATGACAGGTTTCAAAGAATCCTTTGAGAAACTATCCGAACATAATTCACCACATATGGTGAAACTTGGGGATGACTACCAATATCCTATAAAAGGTAGCGGTGAATCCTCCTACAAGCTAGACTCTGGAAAGTCTATGAAAATGAAGGATGTTCTATTTGTACCAGGATTAAAGAAGAATATTCTATCCATATCGGCACTGGATGCAAAAGGCATAAGGGTTGCATTCCTAGATGGTCAAGTCATCATGTGGCCAAGAGGAAAGACTATTAATGATGCAATAGTGATTGGAGAACAAGAAGGAGGTTTATACAAGATGAACGGCCATCCAGAACAAGCTATGGTCCATGACACAGCAGAGCTAAATGAACTATGGCATATAAGGCTTGCACATGTGCATTACAGAGAACTACCACTTGCAAGCAAATCTGTTGAAGGTCTTCTAGAAATTCACGAAAAACATGAAGGGGTCTGCAAAGGATGTGCAAAGGGGAAGAATACAAAGAAGACATTTCCAAGTAGAGAAAGCAAGGCAAAAGGAATCTTGGAAATCATCCACTCCGATGTATGCAGACGAATTTCATCAAGCTGACTAAGTGGGTATGTATATTATGTTTCTTTCATTGATGAATTTTCTAGGAAGACATGGATTTACTTCATGAAGAACGAAGATGAAGTTTTCAGCAAATTCAAGGAATTCAAAGCCTTGATCGAAAACCACACAGAAAAGAAGATCGAGACCTTTCGATCAGATAACAGCGGAGAATTCACATCAAATGAATTCAAAGACTTATGCAAAGAATCAAGGATTAAGAGGGAGTTGTCCACTCCTTATAATCCACAATAGAATGGGGTTGCAGAAAGGAAGAATAGAACCATCATGGAAGCTACAAGAGCAATGCTTCATGATCAGGATAATCCCATGCACCTATGGGAAGAAGAAACCAGAACAACGGTGTATGTATAGAACCGTACTCCACATAGAGTACTCAAGAACAAGACTCCTGAAGAAGTATTCTCTGGTAAGAAACCAGAAGTCAGCCATCTCAGAATATTCGACTGTCCAGTATACATACACATTCCAAAAGAGAAGAGAACAAAACTAGATCCTTTAGAAAAGAAGGGAATATTTGTGGGATACTCTGAAAGCTTGAAGGCTTACAGAATATACTTCCTAGGATACAAGAAGATCAACATCAGCAGGGATGTAACATTTGATGAAGACACAGCTTACAACAAATCCAGAAAGAGACCTGCTGAAGAAGCTGAAGAATTTGAAGCTCCCAGAATTCATCATACAACCATGAATGAAGAAGATCAAGAATTTGAAGAACACAAAGACCTGTAGATCCACCTCAGGAAAAGAATCCTCATAAGAGGAAACCTGCTTGGGTACGTGAAATTATCCAAGGTGTAGAAAGATATGGGGCTCCAAAAGAGAATCACAGAGAAAGAAAAAGAACCAAATCTTGCTCTGGATATGTAGCCTTACTATGTGACTTTATCAAAGAAGAACCTTCCAGTTATGAAGAAGTGGCAAAACGAAAAGAATGGAAGGATGCGATGATCAAAGAATATCAATCAATCATGAAGAACGATGTTTTGGATGTTGTCCCAAGACCACAAGGGAAGTCACTTGTAACTTCCAAATGGATCTACAAGATCAAGCATGATGCAGACAATATCATAGAGAAATTTAAGGAAATATTTGTGGCTCGTGGCTTCTCACAGAAGGAAGGAATAGATTATGAAGAAACCTTTGCTCCTGTAGCCAGATACACTTCCATTAGATCAGTACTTGCTTTGGTTGCAGTAATGAAATGGAAGATACACCAAATGGATGTCAAGACTACTTTCTTGAATGGTGTAGTAGAAGAAGAAGTGTATGTAGAACAGCCACTTGGGTTTGAGACACAAGACAGGGAGTCTAATGTGTGCAAACTCAAGAAAGCCCTGTACAGTTTGAAACAGGCACCCAGGAAATGGTACGACAGAATTGACAGCTTTCTATCCATCCTAGGCTTTACCAAGAGTAAAGCAGATTCTAACCTTTACTACAAGGTTGAAGATGGCAACCCCATGATGCTTCTACTATATGTAGATGATATATTTGTGATAGGTATGGATGGGTTGATTGCTGACATGAAGAGAAAGATTTCTGCTGAGTTCAAAATGAAGGACTTGGGTATGATGCACTATTTTCTAGGTATGGAGGTGTGGCAGAGTGCGGATGGAATCTTCCTTGGACAAGGGAAGTATGCAATAGAGATCTTGAAGAGGTTTGGGATGATGGACTACAAGGCTATGGCCACACCTATGGCATCGAACCTAAAGCTATTGAGTGATGCTTCATCCGAGTCGGTTGATGCTACAATGTATCGTCAGATGATTGGGTCATTGATGTACCTGATGAACAGGAGACTAGACATTTGCTTTGCTGTGAACACCTTGAGCTAGTTCTTGACAGATCCGAGAAATGTTCACTTGATTGCTGCAAAGCATATTTTGAGCTACCTGAGGGGTACAATTGATTATGGGCTCAAGTACGAGGTGAATTAGAAGATTAACCTGGAGGGTTATGTTGATTCAGATTGGATAGGAATTGCCAACGATAGGAAGAGAACTTCAGGGTGTTGCTTCAATATGGGATCAGGTGTGATCTCTTGGTTTAGCAGGAAGCAATCGTGTGTGGAACTGAGTACAACTGAAGCAGAGTATGTCGCAGCTTGTTCAACTAGTTGTGAGGCAGTATGGCTATGAAAGTTACTGTCTGATTCATTTGATCTCTAGATGGATGCTACTTGTATACATTGTGACAACCAGAGTTGCGTGAAGTTGTCAAAGAATCCAATGTTCCATGACAAGTCGAAGCATATCGAGATCAAGTATCACTATATAAGGGATATGGTGCAGAGGGGAGCAATGAAGCTCTAGTATGTTGCGATGGAGGAACATATAGGTGATGTGTTAACAAAGCCATTGGTAAGGGTGAAGTTCGAGTACTTTAGTGAGAAGCTTGGTGTTCTCCAGATCGAGGTTTCCTCCAAGAGAAAGTGATGAGTCCCATAGCCATTCTGATGAGCAGGTCATATGTAAGGGCTGAGCCATTCTGTCATGGTGAGAGGATTAGTTCCTTCCATGTCAGATATGAGTGCTGAATACCATTCTGGGAATGGAGGTACCTGGTCAGTTACCAAGAACACTCAGTCTAGGACTGAGAGAGCCATTCTGATGAGCAGGTCAGATATAAGGGCTGAGCCATTCTGTCATGCTTAAAGGATTAGGTTCCTCCCATGTCAGATATGAGTGCTGGCCATTATGTTGAGTAGGAAAGATGTAAGGAAATTGCCATTCTCCTAGAGAATGGAGGCGCCTGGTCAGTTACCAGGTAGCTCAGTCTGGGACTGGGGGCCATTCTGATGAGGGTGTAGGATTTGGTTCCTACCAGGTCAGATGTGAGTGCATGCCTTTTCAAACATGCAGACGGATTGATTCTGTGTATGTGTTGAATGTAAGTGTAGAGCCTTTATTCGTTCATGTGTTGATCAGATATAAGTGCTGATCCTTTCTTCGATCATGTGTTGATTAGATATAAGTGCTATGCCTTTCTTTGATCATTGGTTGATCAGATATAAGTGCAGGATCCTTTTGGCATGGAGGATTAGTTCCTCACATGGCCAAGTGTAAGTGTTGGGCTTTTCTTCGATCATTGGTTGATCAGATGTAAGTGCTGGGCCTTTCTAACAGGTTTGTGGGATTTGTTACCACATGGTCAGATGTGAGTGCTGCGCGTGCCTTTCTGATATGATTATAGGTTAGTTCCTGCATGATCAGATGTAAGTGTTGGGCGAAGACCTACATGGTGCCTAAGCCTACATCCAGCATGAAAAAGGGTTGGCTCTATAGAACTTCTTGTGACGAGAAGAATCATGACATAGCACCTGTGAAGATTCAGTATTGATGATCCAACAAAGATGATCCAGATCCATAGATGATGCTCCAGAGATGATCCAAATTGAGTGATGATCCAGATCCAGGAATGATGCAACAAAGATGATCCAGTGATGATGATCCAAATCAAGTGATGATCTAGATCCAGAGACAAAGATGAATTGAAGACAAAGAATACTTGAATACAAAGAACACTTGAAGATGATGATGACTTGAAGATGCAGATGACAAGAAGACCCAGAGAAGAAGACCAGTGATGAAAATTGTGTCGAGAGAATACCTTCCTAGTTAAGAGGGAGTGTTAATGTAATTGTAACTTCAGAATGTATTCCCTCGTATTTCTTATCTATTGTAATCTGATGTTTATTTTGGGATGTTCTTATGTCATGTCATGCCCCGATGTTCCGATCGGGAGAATCAAGAATGTAAACAAGTCATGTCAAGTCATTATGGGTAACCCTCATATTGTCTAAGGGTTAAAGTCCCCACAGTTCTAGGGAGCTAGGGTTATTAGAATCTCCTAGAGAGGTCGGCCCTAGTAGGGTTTTAGTCATGTCAGGATTAGTATAAATAGAGAGCTGGACTCTCTATTTAGCACACAACTCATACACAACTCATACACACTCAAGTGTAGCACATAGTTGAGGAAGAGAAAGACACTGGGGCTAGAGGGAAGAGCTTGCTGCTGTTGGGAGATTGTCTTACTATTTTTTGGGTTTCACTTTGGTGTTGATTCTATCTCTGAGGAAGTTGCAAGGTTTTCTCCATTTATGGTTTCCTCGAGGAAAAAACACTGTGTTCATTGTCTCTTGTGTTTGATTGTTGTGTTTGTTGTTCTCTCAGTTAAAGATCCTAATGATATGCTAGCTTAATGTTGTAAAAACTAACACAATGATACCCTGAATTGGCCATGTTTCATTTGTGGAGGTAACCTACTTATCCCTATATGTATAGAAGATTCTTGTTGAGCCCAAGGTTTAGGTCTCCTACAATAATCATGTCCTAGGATCCTGAGCGATAAGACCTAGATGGAAAGTGACATAAATACCCCTGTGAATTCATGAATGGAAATTTAATGAAGTGTTCATGGATTTTAATTCCTCAATGATTTGTTTAATTCCAAAGGCATGGTCTTCTTCCCTAGAACTTCATTTCCAATGCCCTAAGATACATACATACTACTAAAAACCACCTAATGTCACTAAAAACCTCAATCATAATCCAATAATGCACTCTTTATACCATGTTCCATTGGTGGAGGTAACCTCATTATTATTTTATGGATAGAGGATTCCTTTAGGGACTGAATTGCAAGTTTCCTCCATTAACCATGTCGAAGGCCCCAAGGTTAGAAAATTAGATACATAGTTCCATAGACACCTCTACAAATTCATACGTGTTTCCTTGATGAATTTTTAATGGCTTTGAATACATCAACAATTTATCTAGGGATAAACACATGGTCTTCTTCCATTGAACACCATTCCCTAGGCCTTGACACTTGAGGTACTACTCAAAACCACCTAATGGAACTAAAATCTTGAACCATAATGCAATTATATCCTTAGAAGGACATGTGTTGTTGATATAGGAAACCTTCTTATCCCTATATAGATAAAATATAACTTTAGGGCCATAGGTACATGTCTCCTCCCTTGACCATTTCCCAGGATCCAAGCCCCCACGTCTTAGAAACATAATGCCATGGATACCTTGTGAAGTCATGTGTGGTTCTTTGTGCCATGATTAATGGATTTAGAGGTGCAAATGGTTTCTTTACAACCAAATGCATGGTGTTATTCTATAGAATCTCATTTTGAATACCCTAACATATGTGTGTATTATTACTAAAAACCACGTAATGGCATCGACCTCTTCAATAATAGTCGAATGATACTCTTAGGAGGATCCATGTGAGCTTGGTGGATGAAATATAATTATCCATGGATGTATAGAAGCTTCATGTGAGGCCCTAAGTTAAGCTCTCCTCCATTAATAATGTTGAATGCCCCAAGCCACAAGACCTAGATACATAGTACCAAAAATATCCTAGTGAAGTAATGTGTGGAATTTTGAGGCATTGTTCATGCATCTTGAAGCCTCAATAATTCATTTAATGCCAAAGGCATAGTATTATTCCTTATAATTTCATTCCCAAGGCCCTCATACATGTACATATTTCTCAAAACCACCTAATTTCATTGACACGCTCAATCGTAGGCCAATGATACCCTCATAAGACCATGTGTGTTTGGTGGAGGAAACATCATTAGCCATTGATGGCTAAAAGATTCCTTTAGGGATCGATCTTTAAGTCTCCTCTTCTGACCATATACAATCCCTTGAGTCCCAAATACTTGGATAAATACTACCACATATACCCCTACGAAGTCATGTGTAGTGCATTTAGTGTGTTTTTCATGGATTTGGTCACCTCGGTGGTTTATTTAGGGATAAAGGGATGTTTTTTTGAACCCTAGAATCATTCCCAAGGTATTAAGATAGATTCATATTTCTCAAAACCACTTAATGGAATTGGAATCCTCAATAATAGGTGAATGATACCCTCATGATGCCAAGCGTGGTTGCTTGAGGAAACCTTGTAAGCCCTATATGGATAGAATATTTCTTTAGGGACTAAGGTTCATGTATCCTCTAATGACCATGTCCAAGGCCCCAGCACAGGGTCTTCACTCAATGAAACCATGTCATAACTCCTTCATTCATGGGATACTAAAGAATACCCCTAATTTCACTAGATATTGATAATTACCTACAAAAATTATTTTGTTGATCCCCCCTCCCAATACATATTTCCAATTAAGTAAACCTTATTTTAACGATATATTCACTATTATTACTAGAAACCCATTTTTATAACCCCCTCCCCCTAATACTTATAAACCCCCCATTCTCTACTACCCACCCCCACAATACCTACAATATGTTGACCTTATATTTCACAATTATAAAACCCCTAGTTATTAATGAATGTGACAAGATATTGCTCAACAAGGTGAATCCCCGTGGTCCACAAGACCTTGATATATAGAAACATGGATATCCTTGAAAAGTCATGTGCGTTTATTTGAGGAAATTTTCATGTATATAGATTCCTCAATGATTTAATTAAGACCAAAGGCATGGTATTCCTCCCTAAATCATTATTCCCAAGGACGCAAGACACATACATAATGCTTAAAGGAACCTAATGGAACAAATGTATTCAACAATATGCCATTGTTACCGTCAAGAACTCAGGTGTGATTGGTGGAGGAAATATTATTAGCCTTTGATGGCTAAAATATTCCTTTAGGGACAAAGGTTCAAGTCACCTCCCGTGACGATGTCTGAAGCCCTAAGTCCATATTCCTTGGATACACAGTGACACATATATCCATGTGATGTCATGCATGGTGCTTTGAAGCATTGCTCATGGATCTAAATGCATCAGTGGCTTTGTTAGGTAAAAATGAATTGTCTTCCTACCTAATCCATCATTCCTCAATATGTTATCACTTGAATAATAATGGCCAAGGCCCCAAGAATAGAAGACCTAGATACATATAACCAATGTTACCCCTGGAAAGTCATGCATGGTTCCTCAAAAAATTGATCATGGATCGTAATGACTCAATGGTTTCTTTAGGGACAAGGACATGGTATTATTCCCTGGAATTCCATTCCAAAGGCCCTTGTACAACCTTAAGATTCATGCCACTATGAATTTTTTTTTATTGTGTCCTTATCCAACTTTTATGCCAAAGATCCACTGTAAAGGGTGTATACAATGGTTCGCGTCCTTCATCATTGCACATTAACATAATAATATTATGTTAGGGTATAATTCCCTCAATTTCCTCCATAACCATGGTACATGACCTATCCCTAGTGTACAAAACTACATATTCCCACAAATATCACACTTTAAAGATAATGAGCTCCTATATAGTGCATGATCTCCTATGTGATAGTTTGATACATGACTCTTATCCCAAAATTCCTAAAACCTTCCTCTAGGACCTACACCCTATGATTCCTCCCACGAATATGTACAAGGTTCTAAGACCCATATGTAGTTCCACTTATACTAACATTCAGATGCCAAGAATAACGTTGGAAGTTCATGGTTGTGTTTCAAATATTCCCTTAGGGTCAAAGGCCCAAGTTTCCTCTTATGACATATAAAAAACCTAATACCCATATGTACTAGAAAAAACCTCATAATAGCACTGAAGTCCTCACTTAGAGGTAAAAAATACCTTGCACATGTCATGTGTAGTTGTTCGAGGTGTTTATTTTGGTCTTGGATGCCAAACTTTTATGTTACGGGATAATGCCTAGGTTTCCTCCCTCAAACATGTCAAGGGCCTTGAAACCCATTTACAGTTCTTAAAACCTTGTAGTAACATTGATACTCACAAATATTAAGCCAATGATACCCTTAAGAGGACTTATCAGGTGGTTAGAGATATTCTTGTTAATATTACATTTCTATAGGTTTCATCTAATGTTTAAGGCCTACGTTTCCTCCCTTAATCATGTTTATGCCTCAGATACTTATAATTAGTTTAATTTCCTCTAATTTACCCATATATCCCTATTATAAGGCCAAGGATCCTCTCAAATAGTCATTTGTGTTGGCTCAACACATCATTATTTCCCTACATGCTTAGATTTCTTCTCTTAAATACAATGAGGACCAATAGTCCTACCACTAATGATCAAAACCTCATAATGCTAGCAAATCCCACACATACATGCTAAGAACAATCTTAGGAATACACATGTGTTGACAGTTTTTCTTTGTCTTAGATTCTAAAAAGCAACTTTTAGGGACCGAGGTAGAGGTTTCCTCCCTCAATCATGTCGAAGGATTTGAGACCAATGCCTTGTGCTCAAAACCTAATAATGATACTAATATACATCAATAAATTTAATAAGTTTAATAAAAATACATCCAATTGAATGATCAAATTTCAATTCAAATCACTTTTATTTTATAATAGTAATAAATTAAAATGTCGTCTTTAATTATTTGTTATTTGTGACCAATATTAAGAGCCCTAGGTATTTATTTCTTTAAATAATATTAAAAATGAATACTTAAATTGGGTTATTTACAAAATAATTATTTGTGTACTTGTGGTGCAAATCGTCATAAATGAATCATTTCAATTTATTTGTTGAAATACTATAGAAATAAACAATTGAATTTGTGGTATCAAATCTCATAAATTAACCTTGATCATTCATTTGATTGGAAAAAAAAACCAAAATACGTAATTTACAAAATAATTGTTTGTGAATTTGTTCTCTTTATGGTTAAAATCGCCATAAATAATCATATTTGTACATGTCCATGTGACAATTTAGCTCTTAGTACCTTATATGGTACTTTCCAACATGACACTTCTATGGTCTTAGGATTATCCCTAGTGATTAAGAACCTTTTAATAGTGAGAAGTCACACACTTAGAGGCCAATAATACTCTTAGGAAGATGTGTAGTGACCTTTGAGGTGACTTTCATCATCCTAGATTATTAAAAGCTTCTTTTATTATGCAAGGTTTAGCTTTTCTCCCTTCACTATGTCCATGGATTTGAAACACATGCCTTATCCTAAGAACCTAATAATGAAACTAATGTCAATAAAAAAATTAATAAAATATTTTTAAAATATTTTCATTGAATATTCAATTTTCTATTCAAGTAATTTGCATCATTACTTTATAATAGTAATAAATTAAAACTGGTTCATTTTAATTAGGTATTTATTTATTTAAATATATTTAAAATGATTAATTAAATTGAATTATTTATAAAATAATTTTTTGTGAGCGTGCTATGATTGTGGTGTAAAGCATCATAAATGAATCATGTGAATTTATTTGTTTGAATGGTACACAAATAAAATATAAAATTGAATTCTCTGTGATTGAGCAAAAAATCATAAGTTAAGCTTGATGATTTATTTGAACGAATAAAAAAATAAAAAATTGAATTAAGTTATTTATAAAATAATTATTTGTAAGTACTTGTATTTATGATGCAAATCTTCATAATTAAATCCTAAGTGTGCATGTCTATGTGACAAATAATATTTTAGTGCCACTTTATGGTACTTGCCAACATGGAATTTCTCTTAAAGTGGACGAGAAAAACTCATTTTGAAATAATATTGATAAACATTAACACCATCTTAGCACCACAAAATATAAGTGGTGCTAGAACCACTACCTTAACACCACAAAATGTTGATGTTAATACCATCACCTTAACACCACAAAAGTGTAACTAGTGTTAATACCACCAACTTAATACCGCAAAATAGAAATAATGCTAATTTATATTGCTAAAAATAGATTTTCTTGTTGTAATGTCATTGCCGCCATTTGTGGAAAACGTAAGAAGTGATAACACTACCACCGTGGAAGATGCGACCTCTGAAGGTGTTGTGTTTTCCTTGAAGATGCGACCTCTGAAGATCTTGTGTGTTGTGTTTTCATTGAAGAGAAATACGACCATATTTTTGAGACGTTCTTGCGATTGGAGTACACCAGTGTCATTTTTTTGTTGCATATTGTCTCTCTCTACATGGAAGAAAGTGTGATTTGCCAGTGTGAAGACCGATTGGTGTGATATAGCATGAAAATGCTATATTATTGCAATAATGAAGATGACCTGGAGCCTGTTGGTAAATACTATTGTTGCATGGAAACCCTCTGATGATCCATCGTGGAGTCTGTTGTGTTGTGATCGAAAGCCCCATTGCAGCGTTGTGTTGAAGGTACTGCTGGTCGAAAGCCTCGTTGCAGCGTGATCCAGTAGACAATGGCACGCCAAGTAGGAGGCTGATAGATTTGTTGCAACCATTTGTGGTGGAGCTGCGAATCTTCGCGGAGTATTGTGATACCAGCCTGAGCCTGTGGTGAAGATTTTATTTTTAAGTTCAAGCTGCGACCTCCCACATCATTAGTGAAGATTTACCATTCGTATGCTACGTTAACCATTTAGAGTGTGATCGAGAGAGCTGAGAGGAGTTGCGACCACTCTTTGAAGGACTGCTGTGATTTCTGCCATTAAATGACTACTGTGATTCCTTCCATTGAAGAACCAAGTTTGTACTGCTGCGAAATTGTCACTACTGCAACAATATCATTTTATTGTATTAGAATTTGTCCATGTATCTTATCTTCAATGAAGATTTGAGTTGAAGATCAGAGTGAATGTAATTTTCTATGTAATAACAACTACTGTCAAATCAAATGTAAGGCGTTGCAGTATTACATTGACAGTTGCAGAATTAAATTGATACTGCTGCAGAATTAAGATGATTGTGTCTGTAGTGAAGCTTAAAGACATTATTGCAAACTGTTGCAGAAAGTGTTCGCTAATAGTTTGGTTGCTAATTGACAATATTGGGCTTCCAGAAAAGGCTTAGGAGTGATTGTAAAGACTATGCAGAGACTATTGTAGGTCATTGTTGGCATTGTGAAGAAAATTTTAGATTTGAAACTAGCAAGTTTCCTGGACAGGAACTTACTTATAGCAGATTTTCCAATTCAACAGTCATAAATGTAACTTGCAATTGTGTTTGTTTGCAAGTTCATGTTTTTGGGACTTGCATGTGTGTTTTTGTACAGTGCCAAAATTGAAGGAAACTTTGAATTGCAAGTTGTATTTGGGCATTTCAGTTGAGACTGACACCCCTCACCTTTGTGAGTCTAGATTTGTTGAGTTGTATTTGTAAAGGGTGGAATTGAAAGAAGCCTTATGAATTATATGTAAATATTTTCTTGTAGATGAATAATTTCTCTCTTCCTCTCCTCTAGCACCTGAGAGGGGAACATGATGTCACGCTTCAAGTTTCAAAGCCATACCTTGAGCTGCACCACCCAAATTCAGTGATATAGACACATGGACATAAGATAACTCTTCATAGAGTACTCATGTGTTTTGTGTCTAGTGGTGACACCATGATACTCTCCTCTATTCATGTCTTGTGTGTCTAGTGGTGACACCATGAGAATATCCTCTTGGGGGAATGAAGACTCACAAAAACAAGGGGATGAGATCAAGCGATCATGTTAAGAGGTATGTTTGACTGAGCTTCAGTTGGTTGGTGGTCATCCTAAAACCAATGGTTGGTGGTCATCCTAAAACCACTGGCATCGAGAGCACCCTCCATTAGCAAAAGAGAGTGCAAGATTCTGCTAACATGCTTGGAAAATGATTGTCATGTAGGAAATATTTGGCAAGTTACAATTGTTGACATCCTCTTTCAACTCTCTAGTTGGTTAGTGGTTAGCCTAAAACCACTAATTGTAGAATACTTTAGCCTCCTATTGCTTCTACTAGAGAACCTTTGAACCTTTTTGCCAAGTTCTAGACAAAACCTTTGATCCTTCGTGCCATGTTTTAGACAAAACCTCTAAGCCTTCGTGTCAAGTTCTAGGGAGAACCTATGAGCCTTCCCACAAAGTTTGAGAGTTAGTGGTCTACCTTAGACAACACACATAGTAGAATATATCAGATTATGCTAGCTCCTTTCATTGGTGGTCAAGAGTCACCCTAGATTCAAAGAAACCTCTTGGAATCTGAAAGCTAAGGGCCAACTCATGTAATATAATGTACATTTGTGATTGAGAAAAAATGTGTGTTCATGCCTATCTCTTTATCTTTGTGTGCATATTTTTATTATGTGCTCAACGAATTATCCATCTTTGCATAATGGGATCCTAACATAATGGAATAATTTATTTCCAATCTCCCACAATCAACACCAAAAGTGTAAGGATAAGTTCCCTGCACTTGCAAAAGGTGTTGAACAAATGAATCTTGAAAATGGTGTGTGATTATATTTATTAATTTGAGATAAATATTGTTTCACCTTGTACATAATATCCCTAGCTCTATTTTCTGTTTCATTTACAACATTGGATTCATCTGGTTGAGCACTTTCATGATATATTATTTATTTCATTTGTGCATGGTTTTTTCGAGATCAGTTTCTCTTGTCATTTTTTTCAAAGGAGGTCATGAACCCCTTAAGATATACTTCTCGAAAATGAAACGTATACATCATATCATCCTCCACCTATGTTCTATTAAACCATTTTGATACCCCACAAGTTTATCATAGAGTCTCCTTGCCTTGGCAAGTTACCTTAACATTATGAGTTGTATTTCACCCTTCCCTAATGGTAGTACTCTACCTTCAAGCGTTGCCCATGTTTCTCACCCCTTTACATATCAACACCCTTGGTATTACTTCCCCATAATAATTTGAATTCCACAGTGTCATTATGATTGTTAGAGTCTCATTTTTATCTCTTCTTGTATTTCTGACATATTTCCTTAGACTCTCACGCAATTGTTTTTGGTTTGTATGTTATGCTTCTTTTCATGCCATTAAACTCTCACTTTATTCACAAGTCAAAATTATCTACATTTTAACCACCATTCATTCATTCCAAAGAGCACCATCCACAGTGCCCCACCCCTATTTTCCTTCATTTTCCACCTTATTTCATACACACTATTTATAATCTCATAATTGCATTTTGACATGTCTTTTTTGTTTTTAACATATCCATGTTATTTTATTATTTGTAAAATATGAACCCAAAAAAATCAATAAAACATCAAAATGCAATAAACAAGGGAAGACCATACTCTAATATCACATTTCATTTCCAACCACTTTACATTTATTTTACTATAGAAACAAACCTTATTTCCTTTAATCAAATAATCTTTGTTTACAAATAATAACCCCAAAATAATCAATAAAACATCAAAATGCAATAAACAAGGGAAGACCATACTCTAATATCACATTTCATTTCCAACCACTTTACATTATATTTTTATTTTACTATAGAAACAAACCTTATTTCCTTTAATCAAATAATCTTTGTTGAAACACCTCATGCCCTAGGTTATCATCGAACCAACAATACTTTGTTGGGAAATTTTAATGCATAAACTTTAACTTAGGTTGGGCATACCAATGACGATTGATTCATACCTTAACCTTTATCCAAATATTTCTCATTATTAGTCCCTGCCCTCTCAGCTAGAAGGAACTCTATGATCCACCTTGCCATCAATTTAATTAACTTACAGGAAAACCAATGCACATATAAATCTTTTATCCAAACTTTTTCATGAACAATAAATGAACAATTTGCTTTATATTATTTTTTATTCAACCTTTGAACCAAAAATAAATAAATAAACTTGTTTTATATTTGCGCTGAGAGGCGCTTTACAGTCCAGTATGGGGGGAGATCTTGTAACGTTACATAGATGTCGGCTATAAAAAACAAAACTTTTAATTATCTTCCAAAATAAATGTCGGCCACAAAAACAACCTAATATGAGAGAGATGTTGTAATATTCCTACCTAACAAAACAATAAAAAATAAAAAATTTAATTATCCACCATAAAAAATGTCGGTGAGAAAGACAACACAATATGGGGGAGATGTTGTAATGTTTCTACTTAACAAAATAATAAAAAATAATAAAATTGATTATCGGAAAAAAAAAAATGTTGTTCTTGCACATGGTTTTAAAACCATGTGCAAGTCCTCCTAAAAACCCCATGGTTTTATTGTACATGGTTTAGGAGGGCCTTACAAATGGTTTTAAAGTCATGTGCAAAGCCTCCTAAACAACCCATGGTTTTATTGTATATGGTTTAGGGGGTAGTTGTAAATGAGTTTAATACCATGTACAAGGCCTCCTAAACAACCCATGATTTTAGGAGGGCCTTGCACATGGTTTTAAAACTATGTATAGGGGAGATGTTCTAATGTTCTTTCCTAAAAAAATAAAAAATAATAAAAAATATTATATGCATCCATAAATAATATTAAATATTAGTAATAAAAATATTATTACCATGTGCAAGGCCTCCTAAACAACCCATGATTTTAGGAGGGCTTTGCACATGGTTTTAAAACTATGTATGGGGAAGATGTTCTAATGTTCTTTCCTAACAAAATAAAAAATAATAAAAAATATTATATGCATCCATAAATAATATTAAATATTAGTAATAAAAATATTATTTGTGAACCTTAAATAAAAAAATGTGCCTTTTGGTCTGAATCACATTCATGCTGATAGTTGAGTGCAATACTTAAGAAGATGTCTGCACCTCCAAATATTTGATCCCTCTCGGCGCTTGATAGAGCCTAGGATTTGGATCTATGCTGGTATATTGACCAATGAAATGATTTGAGGCCTTATTTGGCCTCAAATCTAGGTCATCTAGGCTAAAACTATGGTGAAATTATATAATTGCATGTGAGTCTTAGTCGAATTTCATGATTTTGAACTAATGTTGTGTGCCATTTAACATTACTTTGCAAGCATTAAATGTTTGTTTACATACTCTCACTATTTTAATTTTTCTTACTCTCCCATGGTGACCACTTGCACTTTCTTACTCTGCCACGGTCACACCAGCTTGCACGTTGTTGTGTCTGGCTATGGCTGTTGAGATCTTGCAGGATGGACATGTATGCAATCCATGTAGCCATAGAACGTAATAGAGTTGGTACAAGTTTTTGTTTTCCCTAGGCATAGGGGGATTGAGATCAACTCATTCTCATCGCCTACTATCATAGCTCATGTTGATGGGAATAGTCCGCCTCCGTACAAGGAGTTATATCACGGGAGGGATTTCAAATTGAAGTGCCTAGCATTGGATATTGAATTGACTGCCGCCAAGCTTGCAGCATTGAAGTTTACATGGAACGAACTGTTCAGGAATAAGGAAAAGGAAGCAGAAGTTGCAGAACAAAAATCAGTAAGTACTATCGTTTGCACCCGACAGGTTTTACCAATTATTGCTGAATATACTTCTAGGGTTTGCTGGAAATCCATTCATTTGGAATTCTTGGAGCATGCTTGCCTCCTAGAAATAAATGGTTTAATTTTGGAAATCAAAATAATTGCTACTCAAACATTGGAACAAGTCCAAGTACCTTTCCATATGTCTTCATGCTGCCAGGTCCAAGTCCGAATTGCTGCAGGACATGCTGCCAGGTCCAAGTCCTGTTAGGAGATATGGTTTTTCTCAACAACAACAACGACTTTGAACCAGAATATTTACCAAATCTTTAATAGTATCGAGCGGATGAGATCAAACTGTTGATTAAATTCCTTGAAATCTAGAATCGTTGGAGCTGTTACCTTCAAACTGAGAATGCTTTGCCATCTTTTATGCGAACGGGCCGGTGTACTTAAAGACACTGAAACCTTGGCATGTAGATGCTCCATTGACACCTGTGAACGCCTTAGTTACTAGAACATTGGATTTCTAGTTTCAAAACGTTTATTGCTATGAATACTTTTAAATAGACTTGTTTTTTAACTTTTGTAACACGATAAAAACCCGATATCACCAGCTTTACACCCTCTCCAACCCTTGAGGGCTTCGGGCAGAGTATTTGACACTTTTTATTTGATGCTCTGTTGGCATTAAACAAATTGTAATAATTGAAATCATTTTAAAAATAAGCCTGAACTGATAGCAACTGCAGTGACAATGAAGGAGGTTGAAGGCATAGCTCCTGCCATAGAAATCATAGTTTTCTCAGATCCTTTTTTAAGATCCCAAAAGACTTCAAAAATGCGTCCTCGCCCAACTTGTTCATATGCAGTTGAATCCATTACTCTGACCACAGTATCAAGTAGTAACTCGACGATTTGTTGGTGTTGAGACTTGACGTTGACACTCATGCACATTTGCATGCTTCACAATCGGACAGGCTGCAGACCTGACACGTATCCGATGTTTTCGAGCTGGACACTAGTGCTCAACTGTCAACACTTAGCTGATAATGGTGCTTGGACTTGGATTTTACATGGAATCTTACAATTTTCATCTGGGTGTTCATTTAAAAGTTAATAGGCATTTTCAATCAACATTTGAACTTTCCCCTTTGTCCAAGAAATGATCTCCTTGGCACACATTTCAACAAACATATGGAAATTATCTCTAGTACTTGGCACTTTGACTGCTCTCCACGATAGCTGGACACGTAAAATTTCATGGCAGCTTTCAAACAAGGCAGTGAATTAGTGATTAAAACCCTTTTGATGATAATCGACAAACAGATCAATTGTTTCTACAGAGCTGCAATTGATCGCATCTAATTATATTAGACTTTCAAACTGTAGGCACACTGTGTCCTCATGGTGCTTGGATGCTCACGAGTCACCATGACATTTGGAACTTCAATGCTCATCTTTTAAAATTATAGTTTTAAAGAGTGATGCATGAATACACATGGATATGAAGATATTAACGTTTGATGACAGCAGCAGCTAATTGGATACTGTAAACATTTGGCTGGCTCTTATGGACACTTCTTAACATTACATTGAGACTTGGTGGTGAGATTCGATCATGAATTCTCACACTTTCGATCACGATGTCACTCAGCGATAAAATTTTGGAGATGAGAGTCACATATAACCATTTTAACTTTTTGCCAAAAATATTTATCAAAATTAAACTATAAATCAAATGATTTTAGAATAATTTTATAAATATTTAAACTTTTGCTTCTAGGAAAAAAGTATTTTTATGACGAACTATGTAGCTCTATCTCGGACCTCCCTGTTGCATCTGACCGCTCACTCCCGTCCAGGCATCAGGTCAATTGTGTCCAAATGGGCGCGATGGGCATGTGCAAAGACCGGTGTGATCGATCTCCCAATAAATAAATAAAAACATATAATGAGTAGCAACATACAGTTCTAATGTTGGCATAATCCTGTTGCATCTAATAGTGCTATGCTTTAATTAATCAAATGGATGTGTCTACGATCCAATGGCATATCTAAGCATCATTGATAGGACCCACTTCTTACTTACCATGCATTCATTTAGCATCATTGACAAGACCGGTTTCTAAGGAGGCAGTGCACCCATTTAGCATCATTGAAAGGATTGGTTTCTTTCACACTAGGAAGGAGGCAGTGCTCTTAAGCGAGGTAGTGGCTAATGCTTGATAGTAATTGAAAACTCAGTTTCGACTTGAAGAAATAGAAACCAAAGCCACCGCTTACAACAATGCAGAATTATATGAATTGAGTGATGACTTAACCTGAAAGTGGAGGAGTGGAGAATTTGTAATACTTCGAAGCCCAGCACATCGTGCAGGAGATCCTCCTAGCAGGGAAAGGGTGGGTGCAGCTCTCTGAATTCTTCCAAAACAACGTCTGCATCAGCTTCCACAAACAACACACCTTCACCTGTACACTCCACCATGAGCTTACCGACGGGCACGTCTATCAAACTTCTCGCAAAAGGATAGTATGCCACTAAAACCTTCGCTAGCGCTTCCTTGATAACTCTGGCGGGATCCTCACCATTCCTTGAAATCTAAGAGTCACTTGGTTTCTCTAGTCTACAATCCAAGTCAACTTACAAATTGTAGGCAGGGACTTGCTGCCTTAGCAGCCCCTCTTGTTCTTCATTGGGTAATGCCATTCATCTTAGGTAATTAGAAGGATGACTTACCATCTAATGTCAAAATTTAAAAAAAAAACCATTTGTTTAGTTGCAAAAAGAGGAAATTTCAATTTTTATTATTATTATGCATTATTGCATTTCTATAGGTTGAAACTAAGGATAGTGAGGAGATATTTCAACCCAAAGTATATAGATCACCACAATCCTAGGTATAACCTGTCAACTTAAATTTGGTCAAGAACATGAAATTTGTTCTTATTTTGGTTGATTTTAATCTTTTGGTACCAATGACAATATTATAAATTTATATGCAGGAACACATATTTTGAATGATTTCATTTCTTAGGATTATTTAATCCTCCCTTGACCAAATACAGTCTAATTGATCATCTTTCCTGACTTAGGAGTCATTTACTAGAGTTTGGTTCCACCATGAATATTGGCGCCATTGCTGCCATCGGTGCCACTGGTGCCATTGGTGCCACTGGTTCCATTGGTGCCACTGGTTCCATTGGTGCCATCGGTGCCAATCCCTACATTCTAGGAGCCACTCTAAGTGCCATTAGTAGCCTCGATCAGTTGGTTGTGGTAGGTAGGAAGTTATGCTGAGTCAACCTCTAGTTACAATGAATTAGATCACTCTCAGTTAGTCTAGCGCCAGTTTTGCATGCATGCATGGGAAGTGGTTTCATTTCCACCCACCTCATTATTTAACTAATTGAAGAACTAATTTAGACATATGGAGTTAGACTAGTGAGTTCCAACAGTGATTTAGACACACCTAAGTTAGCTATTCATCTAGCTTTAGTTAGTTATTCAGTCAGCTTGAGATGGTAGATTCTAATGCTATCCATGACATTCGAATTCTATTTATTGTATAATCATTGTACATTGTCTTTGATATTTCACAGCATAATTCTACTTCTCAATTTCTCTCATTTTCCTGTAGATCAATGGTTCACAAATTTAACATGGTATCAAATCCTTGTTCAGGCTAGCAGCAAGTCTTTTCCAATTTCCATTGTACACCAGAAGCAACTGAGCTTCCACATAAATCCTACAATTTTTTCCTTGCCAACTTTGGATTCGTCCAGAGAAGTCTCTATAGGTGTGACGGACTCTGAGAAAGTGTACATGTCTAGGTGGAAAGGCTTGAAACTGACATGATTTCAAATTGAATTTGGTTTTTGCAGTGTTATTTGCAATTACCTACGTAGCTTCTTTAGGAATTGACTAATCATCATGCAAAAAGATGGATTCTTCATCTCCTGTACCACGAATCCTTACACCCTTCAACTATGTTTATTAGAGGGAAGATATGCAAGTATCCTTGCGCAATATTGGCATGTTTAGGATGACAATGGGAAGAGAAACTGAGCCCCAACAGCATATTGAAAAGAACAAGTTTTTGATTCGGCTTCATGTGCACTCATATCTATCGGGATCTTTTGTTCCACCTTGAGGAACTAAGGACTCTGAAGGAAGCTTGGGAAAATACTAAATATTTGTTTGGCAAACAAGATGAGCTTTGAGGGAACATATTGGAGAATGAGATCATTGCATTACAACTGAGCAGTTTTGAATCTATTCAACAATTATTCACAAAATACAAGTCACTAGTACTACAATATAAACAATGTGGAATAGAGAGGAAAGGCGAGCAGTTGGTTCTATTAGTACTGAGAAATCTTGGCTTAGAATACTCAGTATTTGTCTCTACATTCCATTCTGGAAGAGCTTCCATCCCTAATTGGAAGATGCCTTCTCTAGATGCTTTTGTTGAGTTCTTAATACTATAGCAAGATAAATTGGTTCAAATGGGAGTGATTTAGACTTCCAAGAATGAAGCACTCTTAGTGACAGACTCAAATAATGCTCAAGAAAGAGGGGAGGAGACCAAAAACACTAATTTGAAGCCAATGGAGAATCGAGAATATTTCGATGGAGCCTTAGGTTCCAAGAGAAAGAGGAAATTCGAGAAGACTAAGTGTCCATATTATATGAGAGGATTTCATCCGGAGAGCCAGTGCATGAAGAACACCATCGACCAAATGACAACACTCATTGAATAGAACAATATTTCCCTTCCACAAGGTGCGGATATGTCTGAAGCTGGAGAGGAGACTGAAGAATGTCAGAGGTGCCATGCTTTGAAAGCAGGCTTCACACAGTTGAGGTATAGGTTCTATTAAAATCTAGCATGGTGAGTTCAAGAATGTACTCTATCTTCCATCACTTGCAGCAAATTTGTTATCTCTTTATCAGATGACACATACTAGCTCACCAAAGCAAGTTGTATTTGGTCCTGACTCAGTGGAGATCTCAGATATCTCAACTGGGAAGATTGTAGAAAAGGCTGTTGCAAACCATGCCTCCAATGCATATGAATTCTTAGTACACTTTCTTCCATACTCAGCTCCAGCACAATCTCAGCAGCCATTTGAAAGGGGAGTTATAAACTCTCTTTCATCTCCACTTGTAGATAATGATATGTTGTCTAATATTTCAGTTTCAGAAGATGAGGAATGATATCAACATGATATTAATATTGAGATTGTACTTCAAGATGATCCAGATCCAAATCCATCTCCTATTACGAATCGGAAGCCTAAATGGGGTGAAAATCTCATTGAAGTTGTTGGGAATGATGTTGGGGATCTAGATGATAGAATTAAAACAAGGTCCTAGTATCAGAATGAATATGTTGCACTCTCTCACACAAATTCACTACCTACACAGTGGTGCAAAAAACTTCCAAGAAGATGCTACTTGATGATAGCGAATGATCCACAATTTGGCCCAATGAAGAACAAAATGGATCATTCCATTCCTCCTCCAGAAAAAAGAGACAAAAGAAACATTCAACATATCGAAAGAATATGGAAATGTTCAAATGCACAGTCCCGGGATGTTGATGCACGGAAGAAACATGATTCTTCATGATTGCTCGACATAGTTGCAAATTGAAGCAAAATTTTACAATTTTTTACCCAAAGAGGAAAATTTCCTCATAAGTATAGCTTGTTTTCTTGATTCACTGCTTATTTTGAGGGGGGGTTCCCATGAGGTTTTTCCCATTTTCCTTTTTTTATTAAGCAACTTTTGTTTCTTCTAGATTGTATGGGTGACTTTTGGCCTAGTATCCAGGGCCCAAGTTGTCCAAGTTAGGATTAAGGGGGGATGTTAGTATTATTTAATCCTACCTTGACCAAATATAGTCTAGTTGATCATATTGCCTAACTTAGGAGTCAAATACTAGAGTTTGGTGCCACCACGAATATTGATTCCATTGGTGCCATTGGTGCCACCGTTCCCAATCCCTACATTCTAGGAGCGACTCTAAGTGCCACCATTATCCTCCATCAGCTGGTTGTGGTAGGCATGAATTTATGCTAAGTCAACCAACCTCTAGTTACAATTAGTTAGATCACTCTCAGTTAGTATAGTGCCATTTTTTCATTCCTGCATGGGGAGTGGTGCCTTTTCCACCTACCTCATCAGTTAACTGATTGTAGAACTGATTTAGACATCTAGAGTTAGACTAGTGATCTCCAATAATGATTTAGACACACCTAGTTAGCTATTCAATTAGCTTTAGTTAGCTATTCAGTCGGCCTGAGTTGGTAGATTCGAATCCTATCCATGGCATTCAAATTCTATTTATTGTATAATAATTGTATTATTCATAGAATGAATGGATATTAATGTTCTATTTAACCGATCAATTCTTATCATATTTTTCTAAAATTTGTCTTGTTCGGTGTACATTGTCTTTGATATTCCACTGCATAATTCTACTTCTCAATTACTCTCATTTGCATGTATACCAATGGTTCACAAATTTAACATCACCATGGCCACCTTCCATGATTCCCTTCTCTCAACACCTTGTACCAACAATTAGCATATTGATGTCCCCTCATAGGGTTATTCCTTCCATCCTAAAACCCATGGGGGTTTATTGTCACCCACACTCACCACATTTTTTGTTGGTTTCACCCATCACCCATATTGTGTCCCTCCATTTTGCTTTAATAGTGTGTGCATATATGTTCCCTACTTCATCCCCCCCCTATTGTATCCATTGTGGATGCAACGATCCACCCTGATACATCCCCTTGTATTTGCATTCATTATGGATACACCCATATGCCATGTCTATGTATCCCTAATGGTATCCCCTATGGTTACATCCATTGTTATTGCACCTATTTACCTTTCACTAGTGGTTCTCTCAGAATGTATTTCCCATTTGAGTTCTCCACCTCCCAACCAATGTCTGCCATTGTTTGAGTTATTCACGATGAGATCATCAATTGATGAAATTTTTATCCAACATGAAAGGAATCAATTTTAGGAATTAAACTTCATTCATTTATTGTTGTAACTATTACAGGGAGGAACCATGGAGCGATTAGCAACATGTAGGAGGGATATACCCTCATGAATTGTGCCCCCATCTACATTGAGTTTTTTTATGAAATTCTAAGGTGTAATTTTCTAAGTTTTACTTGATAGAACTATGGAAAATGAAAATCACTTGATTTTTTTTCATTTCCCAGACTCTGAAAAGATGCACAACTCAAAGACATAGAAAGACTCAAGTTGCCTCCAACTCTAACATGAGTAAGATCATTTTGGGGGATGCATCTGGTTTTGGAGAGGATGGTGAGGGTCAATGACCCATCCATTATGTATATTATCCATGATAGTATAGTTTTGGGAAAAAGGTACCAACTTATGTAGGACATGAGGTCCCATTCTTTCATGTTTGGGCACAAGGTGACCCTATGTATCTTAGGCATGATGTGCCATTTTGTAAAATATGTATAGTTTAACAAATTTTTAATAAAGACAAATGGTTTTGTGGATTATTGCAGGCTTTTTGTTTATCTGATGTTTATGCATGATGTTATGATATTTTTTATTTGATTTGAATATGTATTATATTCATTAACTTTCTCACACCTTAAAATTACAATAACATTACCAACAATTCCCCATCACTTATATGCGTTCAATTATTACAATTAACACTTGCACACCTCATTTCACACCAAAATTTTCAATCATCATATCAATAATAATTTTTTCCATTGATAAACCTATTTTTTTAAATATATTTATTTTCTAGGTTGCAATGCTTGAGAAAAACCCCTAGGTACTTCCTCATATTTTGATGATGGTACCGATGATAAATATCGAAGGTAATTCCAAACATTTAATCAAACATTCATATTCCAAGAAAATGATATATTTCTCTAGCAATAAAGAAGCATATCCAAATAAAAAATAAAAATGGTCACTCTACCATGCACACACTATTATTCAATATTGATTCATAATTCATACACAAATCATAACATCAATAACAAAATACATAAATCCTATGATATCTAGAAATTTAATTCCATTCGTTGCCCATGGGATATTTATCCTTTTTCATGGAATCAACTACCAAGTAAACATTTGTAAATTTGTCATATGAGATGGGTGATAGGTGTTTGAAGATATTGTTGACATATATCAATAATTCAAACTCATTAGTGAATTGGTGAACAACCACAATCCCCTTTAACTGTGCATCTAAATCCTCAAAATTTATTTCTTCATTCTTCTTTTGATTTAACATTTCCTGATAGTTTTCTTTACCAAATAGGTCTTCATTTCCATCCCACATGTGGGGAAACCCTTTGGCAGTGACATCTTTAAATAAGCCTTTGAAAAATGCAATCTCTAATACTAAATTTTATTATTATGTTTTGGTCCATAATCATCAATGTTCTTTTTTTAAGAACTTTTTAAGATTAATTTATTAGGTGTGTCCTATTGATAATCCCTGTGTCTACCAACTGCATGTTATTCATGTTGTTTAAGTACTTGATTACACTCTTTGCAATCTCTGGTTTAGAATCAAGCTCTGCTTCTATCCTCTTTATTTCAATAGTAGAAGTGGTGGCCATATTCAATTCATTTTATACCAATTCAAAGTGGTTCTGACAGTGAAGGAATTATTTTGCTACTTTCTCCCACAATACTTCCTTAGCTCTTTTTAGGGGGATTCCCCCCATGAACTCTAGCTCTAATTGGTAAACCCGATCTTTTAGTTCATATCTCTCATTTTCCAAATTATCAATAAGCTCTTCTTTGTCTTTTACATCAATCTCAAGATCCATGATCTTTTTGTCCTTCTCCCCTAACTACTTTGGTAAGTCATATTCCTCCATATCTTCAATTGTTTGATATGTTGGAGCTTGCCTTTCCTAGTCTACTAGAGCATGTTTTTCCTCTCCTATTGACTAAGGGATTTCTTGAGTTGATGTAGATGTTGGTTGAGGAGTTGCTTGAGTAGATAGAGATGTTTGCTTCAACTTCATTGCTGAGATTTTTAATTCTACATCATCTATTTTTTTAATGTAATGTTCCATCTATGATTTATAATAATATAACATATTTTGATTTATTTTATCTTTATCCTCCAATCATTTTACCACCTCTAGAGTTTGGACATGCTCTATATCAGGGACATGTAGTTTCTTCTTTAGCACAACAATTTCATTGTTTTTCTAAGAATGTGGAAGTTGAGTATGGAGGATGGCTATCTAGGACTTGGATTCCTTCAGGCAAGTGTTGATATAGGATATGAATATTTTCAGTAGGATTTGAATCTTAGTATATTGTGGGAAGGGATTTGTTGTCCAAAGTTTGCAAGGATGGTAAGTTTGGGAAACATAAACATTTTGGCCATGGCATCTCTGGATATGATACATAGGGGATTTAACTAGTTCGGGGAAAGTATAAACCGCTTATTTGTTGAGTAGTGGGAGGAACACCAAGAGACAAATTTAGGGAAGTGTACGATCTTAATACAAATTGCACGGGTTATATTGGCGTTCCACATGTGGGAATGGTCTTGACCTATGGCATAATTTGTCTCGACTTCAAGGATGGTATAGTGGATGTTTGAGGAGGCCACAAAAATTTCAAATACATCTTCCTCATGGTCATATAAGTGATCATCAGAGGAGCTCTTGGCTCTAGGGAGTTTATATTTTGAAGAGAAAACCATAGGGTAAAAACTATATTTATGAAAAAAAAATGAATGCAAAGGAGTGAAATCCAAAATTACACAATGGTTTAGAACAACGACAAGCAGTTGGACCTCTATACTAGGGATTCCATGTTTTTTGAAGTGGATTTCCAGGAAAGTGCTTCACTATGCTTTGATTTTCATACTAGAATGAGGCATTTTTAAAAAATTATCGCCTTAATGTCTTAGAAATTTGAAATCCGTCATGTGGTGCAAATCTAATGGGTGATTTTTTTATGACATCAACATCATTTTGGCCCACCTGACACATGTCAATGTCTGAATAGCACACATGTTTTCCACCTTTCCTTCCTTTGTTTCTAGTGGAGTCCATATTGTCTACATATGTGGGTATGGGTGAATTCTACCTTTGGTAATCCCAGAAAGTAGCAGTTAGGAAGAAAAGAGGTTATGAAATATTATTTTGGGAGTCATTTTCATTAAAATGTGCCACATAGTAGAGCAATTTTGGTCTAATAGCTTAGTATGGCACTTTATCCTCCGTGTATCTTCTCGATGTGTTATCCATCTATGATATAGATTTGTCTTATCACATGTCGACCTGAAAAATAAGGAAATTAGCACCTATATTCTTGTGTCATTAGTTCTTGCTCATGGTCCTTTGATCCTTTTCTGACTTAGCACTTGGTGATCCACCTAGAAGTTGGCATGTTGGCGACTTCGACAGGTTCAACATCAACTTCGACAATTATGAACCTTGACACAACCTCGACAGGTTAACATCTCGACATGCATCGTCAACACCAGCATCTAAACACAAACCTTAGCATTCCAACATTACCATGACAAATTGTCTCTTTGTATTCCAATCGTCTGTAATGGTTCAAATTCCAAACCATTCTAAATTCTTTGTAATTGAATGTAAAAGGTAGCCACCCAAGCATCTCAACACTCTATATAACCATGTACACTATTGTAATAGGCAGTGAATATATAAGAGAGAATTGTGCATCATATAATAGTAATAAAATACAGATATTGGTTCGAACTCTTGCATTTTGTCTGTGTATAGTTTCGGTCTGTGTAGTGTATTTCTTGATTTGATTATTCTTTATATTATCACACCATAACAGTGCATGATTCATTCAATACAATTGTTGTTTCCTGATGTACTCCTGGGCACGTAGATCATTGGTATCAGAGCAGATTCAAAGCTTAAGTTATGTAGACACTTCCATTGAAGTTACCTGACTTGTGCTTATTCAGACACGCTCACAAACTCATCAATCCAACTAGACAATACCTTCAACTTCTGAGTATCTATCTACTCACACTGCTAGATTGGAGATGGTTGAAGTAACAAACAATAGACATGAAAGTAACAAGACAAAGCAACTAATAGAAAAAACACTAGCTCATCAACAACCGAAATGTTCGCCATGTTCAATGAGATTCTCACGCAATTTTATTCGACATCTGGAGGATCCTCGACAAGATCGCACTCCAACAAAATCTGTCCCTTCAAAGTGTAAATGAATCTAGACATACTGAATCTTGAAGGAAATATTTATGTGGAATCCATAGACAATTAGGTACAACAACTAGAATCCTACTACTTCATGAATCAAATCTCTGAAGCGAAAAAGATCACCACTACATCCTTAAATATGTCAACCTCTATGCACTAATGGTGGGAAAATATATCGACAAAGATGGAGTGATAACAAGACCCCATAGACACATGGGATAAATTTTTTGTGTACATCCAAAATGAGTTCTACCCTTCCAAGTACATTGAACAACATTAAAATAAGTGGTAGTAGATAAGCCAATAGAAAGACCAATCCATGCAAAGTTACACCGACGAGTTATCAACTCATGGTGAGACTTGGTGTCCAAGAAGAAGAGAAATTTCTTATCATGGAGTACGTCAATGGATTGTCCCTATGCATTCAGCAAGAGATGGATTTTCTGACTATCGGTACGCTTGCGGATGCACTCCACTATGCCAACAAGCTTGAAGCTAAACAAAAAGGAAAATCATGTTTCACGACCAAGCCGATAGTTCGAACATCCAAAAATAAGTCACCAGTTGACGGCGATAAGTCAAGACAAATTTCTTATTAAACCGCGCCAAATACCAACCATAGAAAGAAGCACTCTTAGGAAGACAAAAGGGAACGTAGAAAATAGCCTTCTACGGGGAAATGGTGTGATTATCACAATTCATCATGGCATGATACATCATAATCAAAAGATCAAAAGATCAAAAGACATTTTTGGAAATTTTTTTGACATCAGACTTGTTTGAGAAAACCTTGGTAGATTCAGATCTAGAAGCATCGACCCGTTTTACATCGACATCGATCGCTCTGACAGCCTCGACTATTGTCGATGAGGATTAATGAGAACTCTTGTTCCATACATAGATACGAGTTCAAAATAATCCATTGTGTCTGATTGTGGACAAAGGTATCCATAATAACTTCATTTTTGAATATCTTGTGAAGATACTTGGCCTTATCACAAGTCCACAACCTTGGCCTTACAATATCAGTTGGATGAAGGATGGATAGGAACAAAAGATCACTCAGTAATGTTGACTCACCTACTTCATTAAGCCTTTTGAAATGAAGTACTATGTGATGTGGCACCGATTTCTATAGCTGAAGCCCTATTTTGGAAACCTTAGTTATGGGATCAACATGGAATTTATTAGTCATGGCCTCATAAGGTGATTGTAAAAATTTTGAACTAGTGGTATGTTATACCTGAACGACAACCTACACCAACTGTTACAATGATATATGCTGAGAAAACAAAGAATTTTATCAACCATACTCAAAAGTTCACATTGACCATGATAAAACCTCAACACTCCAGGCATACTGCAACAAGGAGTTGACTCATTGACTAGCACATCTCCCGACAAAAACAACAGATCGACCATATTCATGACAAATACAAGAACACATTTAAAGAGGAAAATGGAGTACCTCTACATCGCTAGGTAAAACAATCCATTGAACTTGTTCTTAGTTCTTTGTTACCTAACACCTCTATTTACAGAAAATCCATTATCGAGAATGAAGAGATTTGCAAACAGTTCCAAGATTTAATCAACAAAGGTCACATTCGACCCAGATCCTCTCCTTATGGAATTCTAGTTGTCCTTGTTCCAAAGAAAGATGGGTCTTGGTGCATGTTCATCGACTACCAATCTCTCAACAAAATTTCAGTGAATAATATATTCCCGCTTCAAAGGATAGACAAACTCATCGATTGTCTGAAAGGTGTTAATTTATTTACTAAGCTTGACCTCAAGTCGAAATACCATCAAATTTTGATCAAGTCCACCGATCTATGGAAAAATGATTTCAAAACCAAGGAAGGATTGTTTGAATGGTACGACATGCCTTTCAGCTTAACCAATGCACTTGCGACCTTCGTGCGCTATATGGATGACCTTCTACCACCTTTCATCGGCAAGTGTATCATTTCCTATCTCAAGGATATCTTGATTTTCAATCAATCATGGGAAGAACTTGTCAGACAACTTCAACAAGTCTTCGACACTCTCCAACAACATCGACTTTATCTGAATATGGACAAATGCTCATCTGTGATGAAAAACATCAAATATTTGGGGTCTGTAATTCAATATGCAAGTATTCACGTTGACCCATATAAAGTACAGATCCTCAAATATTGGCCCATTCCTCAAAACATTCATGAACTAAGGAATTTTCTTGGTTTGGCGAATTTCTATCGACGGTTCATACTTAAATTTAGTCATGTAGCCTGGCCTTTGAATAAGTTGACTAAGGCCGGAAATGGGAAAATTATCTTCAAATGGACACTGACACAATATCAAGCATTTGAGAAACTCAAACATCATCTTTGCACTGCACCAGTACTTGTGTTACTTAATTTGCATCAAGCTTTTGAGATTGAGGCAGACACATCAGACTATGCTTTGGGAGTAGTGATCACTCAGTTTGGTCACTTAGTCACCTTTCATTCTAAAACTTTCAATGACACTAATATAAGCTATTCAACATATGAAAAGGAACTATATGCCATTGTGCAATATCTTAATCAATAGAGACATTACATCGTTGGGATATTAAATTGAGCACATAGATCTATGGATCAACACACAACTCACAAAATAGATCACACAATTTACTCAGTAATTGAAGAATGAAACAATGAAAAAATGGCTTGCAACTGTGAATGCTTTCATTATCAAAAGTAATTAGATAATAATTACAATGAAGTACAATGGCTAAATAGCCTCATGCAATTCGAATCCTATGTGAGGAATTTCGAATTGGTTGACTCTAATTGACTGAATGGTTAACTGACCTTGTCTAAATTATTATCGAAGGACTGAATGGTTAACTGACCTTGTCTAAATCATTATCGGTGTTAATCGGAGTTCTAAATCACAACTCAAGTGTCTAATTCAGTATTAACTAGTCTAACTGACTGAGTTAAGTGAGTAAATGTGCCTAACCTGCATGCAGCCATGCAATCCTAGTTCTAACTAAGTAGAAATGAATGTAAAGGATTATAACTGAAAGTAATTGACTCCTAACTGAGCTTGACTAGTCACCAACTCAACTCAACTGACCTTGGATGGTATCAGCACTCCCAGTGGCTCCTAATTTGTAGGGATTGATCTAGGAGGATCCTAGACTGATGCATGCAAGTGCAATCAGTGGGAGCAAACCTCAATTAGTGTTCCCCACACTTTAGTAACTGGAACATGTGCCCCAATTATGCCAAGTGGACCCAATGGTGCTAGTGACTAAAAATAGACTAGAAGGAATCCTGATTTAGACATGACTCCTAATTTAGACATATGACCAAATTGGACGAGCAAGGATTAATAATACTAACACCCCCCTTGAATGCTAACTTGGAAAATCTCTGGGCCCTAGTAACTAAGACCATAGGTCACCCATTACATCAATTAAATTAAAGTAATTGCTCAATACAAGGATCTGGGGATAAAAACACATGGGAAAAAATCCCCCCCTCTAACTAAGTAGATAGAATCAATATTCAAGTTTGAAAAACTTGAAAATGTGTTGTTGTGATCTATGTGATGTAGTGAAGAAGAATGCATGATGTTCTATGCACAGGTATCCTGGGGCCTGGCATGTAGACTTCTCCATATTCTCCCAAAATGATGATGGAAGGAAAGAGGAATATAACATCTGTCTCTTGTTGGATGAAGATGTGTATGATCAAATCTATTATTATGAATGTAGTGAGACTGAGCCCTTACCATGTATCATCTTACAGGGAGTCTATTGCATCTCTCTAAAGGAGGTAATACTGCATGACATAGTGCAAGGGTCCTTCTAAGTGTCAGATGGATTTCTAGTCATCTTCCTAGATTCCATTTTGGAAGGAGGGACTAGATCTGGATCTAAATCACCTTGAATCTCAATCTCATAAACTGATACACCTGGATCTACAATACTAGTGGAAACTACAAAATAAGTAGATGAAATGTTTCTACCTTCCCTAGAAAGTGGCTGCTGAGAGTGCACTGGTTCTGAAAATGGCATGAAGTGTGAGAACTCATATGCCTTGGAGGCATGGTTTTTAGCACCCTTCGCTATGATGTTCCCAGTAGATATATTTGTTATCTCCATTGATTCAAGACCAAATATGACTCGCTTTGGAGAGCCAGTATGATTCATCTGGTATACAGATAACAGGTTTGCAGCTAGGGAGGATACATAAAGCGCATCTTTGAAATTTCCATGTACAAGATTGATAGAGACCTTCCCTTTGGCTTGAAATTTAATGCTATTTCCCATATGAATACTAGGACCATCAAAATACTACAATGAAAAGAATGATTCTCTGAATGAAACCATATGATTGGAGGCTATAGAATCAATGAGGAAGGCATGTGCTGTGGAGCAGCTATCCTTCAGTGCATGGCATGTCTCTTCATGTTCATCAGTTTATTCTCTATGGTCAGCCTTCCTTGCACTAGAAGGTATAGTAATGTTATGTTTCTTCAAAATATGTGACATCTCATAAATTGTTCTTCTCATACAGGTGCTTTGCGGATGAAAGCCCCTTCCACAATAAGAACAGAGTGTCTTTCCTTTTCCATTCTTCTTACTTATTTTCGAACCTCAGGGCTATTTTGATTGATATTTCTCTATAGAAGACTCATCCTTTTGTTTCCCTTTATCATTCACTACCTTAGGTACTCTTGCAACCATTGCTTGATCTCTGGAAGATCGAATGATCCCCATTTGGATCAACTTTTCATGCTCCTGAGTGAGAGATTCAATGAAGGAGTTAAGAGTAGGAATCTTCTAGTTTGGAGTAGAAAGATTCACAGAATGAAATGTTGATACAAATACTGAATATTCTACACCAAGTTTGGAGAGAATGGAAAGGATGAGTTGATCATCCCCCTTCTCAACCTTTCACAAATTCAATTGGAACACTAGATGTTTGAATTTTGTCAAGAAGTCATTTCATGTTTTGAAATTGGTTGGATGGAGAGAGATCAGCTCATTCTCTAGCTGATATATCCTTAGATATTCCTTCTTGTCAAATAAGGAGAAAATATTATCCCAAAACTACTTGGGATTCTTCAATCCATTGATGTGGAAGAGAATAACTTGGGAGATTAAGAGGCACAAGCATCCGTAGGATTCATCAAGCCTTTTCCAGTACTTTTCTTTGTCAACATAATGAATTGGCTCTTTCTCTGTCTCCATTGTGAGTCTAAAGAGTATTTTGGAGCATAGCTGCATCTCCATGTCCTCCTTCCAGTGGTGATAGTTGAAAGGAGTGAGGAACGCCATTGGAGGTGCCATCTAGAATGTAGTGCAGAAGACTGGGTTGCTGTAGCGAATACTGTGAAGGAGACTGAGATGCTTGTAGTGAATGCAATGAAGAGGGATGATAAAACTATAAATCACACAATCAAATAGACAAAATAAGGTCGACAGTTTACACTTTTAGAAATTCCTTTGCACCCAGCATAGTTGATCAACCAAGCTTGATCAACAATTACTTAACTTGGGATATTAAGTGATAAATTATCCGCTTCTGGTGCAGTACTGGAAGGAGCAATTCTCCTCAAAAAAATGATCCAAGTATGGATCTATAGTAGAAGTGCCTTGTCTTGCCGAGGATCTGATACCATATCAAATTGAGCACATAGATCTATGGATCAGCACACAACTCACAAAATAGATCACACAATTTATTTAGTAATTGAACAATGAAACAGTGCAAAAATGGCTTGCAACTGTGAATGCTTTCATTAATCAAAACAAATTAGATAATAAATACAATGAAGTACAATGGCTAAATAGCCTCATGTAATTCGAATCCTATGTGAGGAAATTCGAATTGGTTGATTCTATTTGACTGAATGGTTAACTGACCTTGTCTAAATCATTATTAGAGGACTGAATGTAATTGACCTTGTCTAAATCATTATCGGAGTTCTAAATCACAACTCAAGTGTCTAATTCAGTGTTAACTAGTCTAACTGGCTGAGGTAGGTGAGTAAATGCACCTCACCTGCAATCTAATCGCTAGTGCTAACTGAGTATAACTCAATGTAAGGGATTAGAAATTAATGTAATTTACTCCTAACTAAGCTTGACTAGTCACCAACTCAACTCAACTGACTTTGGTTGGTATCGACACTCCCAGTGGCTCCTAATTTTTAGGGATTGATCTAGGAGGCTCCTAAAATTATGCATGCAAGTGAAATCAGTGGCTGTAGGCCTCAATTAGTGTTCCCCACACTTTAGTAATTGGAACATGTGCCCCAATTAGGCCAAGTGGACCCAATGGTGCTAGTGACTAAAAAAAGGTTGGAAGGAATCCTGATTTAGACATGACTCCTAATTTAGACATACGACCAATTTGGAAAAGAGAGGATTAATAATCCTAACATGGGAAGGAAACGATCATCCTCACTGACCATAAACCCTTCCTATTCACCCCATCCCAGTCGAAACTACAAACAACTCGACAACTCAAGTGGATTAATTACCTACAACAATTTTAGTTGGTAATTAATTATCGAAAAGGTAAATCTAATTCTGCAGCCGATTGTTTCAACCGACAACCCATTACTCTAATTTTCATAGTGATGAGTATGGAAGGTTACGACACCACTACTTGGCTGCAATTTTATTCATTAGATTATGAATTTTTTGCAGTTTATTGACAGCTTCAAACCGACACGTTGTCTCCTACCAACTACTTCTTGAAAGGCACCTTGCCATACAAGCTTGGACAAATTTGTGTATCGATCGATGAGCACCGAAAAAAACTCATTTGGGACATGCACTATAGCAAGACAATAGGAAATTTTGGAGTAGCAGAGACCCTTACCATCCTCCAAAAATATTTTTAATTTCCTTCACTTGAATTTGATGTCAGCAAGTACATTCAATCATACCTAGTTTTTGTCATTGATAAACCGTTGAATTGATGAAAATGGATTTTTATGCCTTTGTTGGTTCCTAGTAGACCATGCAAATATATTTCTATGGACTACCTGATGGGATATCCTAGTACCTATTAGTTTTTCAACATTAAGCTAGCATATCATCAGGATCTTTAACTGAGAGAACAACAAGCACAACAATTAAATATAAGAGACAATGAACACAATGTTTTTCCTTGGGGAAACCATAAATGGAGAAAACCCTGTAACTTCCTCTAAGATAGAATCAGCACCAAAGTGAAACCCAAAAAACAGTAAAACAATCTCTCGACAACAGCAAGCCATTTCCTCTAGCCCCAGTGTCTTTATCCTCCTCAACTATGTGCTACACTTGAGTGTGTGTGAGTTGTGTGCTAAATAGAGAGTCCAACTCTCTATTTATACTAATCTAGACTTGACTAAAACCCTACCAGGGCCGACCTCTACTAGGAGATTCTAATAACCCTAGTGCCTCAAAACTGCGGGGACTTTAACCCTTAAACAAGCGGAGGGTTACCCACTATGACTTGACATGACTTGTTTACATTATTGATTCTCCCGATCGGACCATCGGGGCATGACAATATGACTTAATAACATTATAGATACATCCTGGAATAAACATCGGGTTACAATACATAATATACATAGATGAATACATTCTAAAGTTACAAATACATCAACACTCCCTCTTCACTAGGAAGGTATTCTTTCGACACAATTTTCAGCACTGGTCTTCTTCTCTGGATCATCTGCATCTTCAAGTCATCTTAGTCTTCAAGTCATCTTCATCTTCCTATCTGGATCATCTTTGGACACCATCACTGGATCTGGATCATCTCTGGACCATCATCTCTGGATCTGGATCTTCCCTCGATCTGGATCATCTCTGCTGGATCATCAATATTGAATCTTCACTGGTTCTATCTCATGATTCTTCTCGTCATAGGAAGTTCTATAAAGCCATCCGTTTTTCATGCTAGATGTAGGCCTAGCGATCAGGTAGGTCTTTTCCCAGCACTTACATATGATCATGTAGGAACTAACCTATAATCATATCAGAAAGGCATGCCTAGCACTCAGATCTGACCATGTGGGAAACAATCCCACGAACCTGTCAGAAAGGCCTAGCACTCACATTTGGAACATACGAGGAACCAATCCAACATGTATGTCCAAAAAGGCTCTGCACTTATATCTAGCACATATGAGGAACCAATCCAACATGTATGTCCAGAAAGGCCTTGCATTTATATCTGGCACATGCGAGGAACCAATCCAACATGCACATCTAGAAGGGCCCTGCACTTACATCTGACACATGCAAGGAACCAATCCAACATGCATGTTCAGAAGGGCGTGCACTCACATCTGACCTTGTAGGAGCCAAATCCTACATCCTCGTCAGAATGGCCCCCAGTCCCAGACTGAGCTACCTGGTAACTAACCAGGTGCCTCCATTCCTAGAATGGCAATTGCCCTTACATCTATCCTACGTGACAGAATGGCCAACATTCACATCTGACATGGGAGGAACCTAATCCTTTATCCATGACAGAATGGTTTAGCCCTTACATCTGACCTACTCATCAAAATGGCTCTCTCAGTCCCGGACTGAGTGTTCCTCGTAACTGACCAGGTGCCTCCATTCCCAGAATGGTAATCAACACTCATATCTGACATGGAAGGAACCAATCCTCTCAACATGACATAATGGCTCAGCCCTTACATCTAACCATGGAAGGAACCAATCCTCTCACCATGTCAGAATGGCTATGGGACTCATCACTTTCCCTTGGAGGAAATATTGATCTGGAGAACACCAAGCTTCTCCCTGAAGTACTAAAACTTCACCCTAGCCAATGGCTTCGTCAATACACCAGCTATCTGTTCCTTTGTCACAACATACCGGAGTTTCACTGCTCCCCGTTGCACCATATCCCTGATATAGTGATACTTGATCTGGATATGCTTTGATTTGTCATGGAACACTGGATTCTCTGACAACTTCACGCAAATCTGGTTGTCACAATGTATACAAGTAGCATCCATTTGGTGATCAAATAAATCAGACAGTAGCTTCCGTAGCCATACTTCCTCACAACTAGCTGAACAAGCTGTGAGATACTTTGCTTCAGCTGTACTTAGTGCCACACAGGATTGCTTCTTGCTAAACCAAGAGATCACACTTGATCCCATACTGAAGCAACACCCTGAAGTGCTCTTCCTATCGATGGCACTGCCTGCCCAATCTGAATCAACATAACCCTCCAGGTTAATCTTTTGATTCGTATTGTACTTGAGCCCATAATAAATTGTACCCCTCAGGTACCTCAGAATATGCTTTGCAGCAATCAAGTGAACATTTCTCGGATCTGTCAAGAACTGGCTCAAGGTGTTCACAGCAAAGCAAAAGTCTGGTCTTGTGTTTGTCAGGTACATCAATGACCCAATCAACTGATGATACATTGTAGCATCAATAGACTCTAATGAAGAATCACTCAATAGCTTCAGGTTTGATGCCATAGGTGTTCCCATAGCCTTGCAGTCCATCATCCCAAACCTCTTCAAGATCTCTACTGCATACTTCCCTTGTCCAAGGAAGATTTCGTCTATACTCTGCCACACCTCCATGCCTAGAAAGTAATGCATCATACCTAAGTCCTTCATTTCAAACTCGATAGCAAGCTTTCTCTTTGTATCAGCAATCAACCCATCCATACCTATTGGAAACCGATCATCTACATACAATAGAAGCATCACTGGGTTTCCATCTTCAACCTTGTAGTAAAGGTTGGAATTTGCTTTACTCTTGGTAAAGCCCATACTGGATAGAAAGCTATCAATTCTGTCGTACTAGGTCCTGGGTGCCTGTTTCAAACCGTACAGGGATTTCTTCAATCTAAACACATGAGAATCCCTGTCATGTGTCTCAAAACCAAGTGGCTGCTCCACATACACTTCCTATTCTACTACACCATTCAAGAAATCAGTCTTGACATCCATCTGGTGTATCTTCCATTTTATCACTGCAACCAAAGAAAGTACTGACCTGATGGAAGTGTATCTAGCTACAGGAGAAAAGGTTTCTTCATAATCTATTCCTTCCTTCTGTGAGAAGCCATGAGCCACAAACCTTGCCTGATATTTCTCTATGCTACCATCCGCAGCATGCTTGATCTTGTAAATCCACTTGGAAGTTACAACTGACTTCCCTTTTGGTCTTGGGACAACATCCCAAACATCATTCTTCATGATTGATTGATATTCTTCGATCATCGCATCCTTCCATTCTTTTCGTTCTGCCGCCTCTTCATAACTGGAAGGTTCTTCTTTGATAAAGTCACATAGTAAAGCTACATATCTGGAGCAAGATCTGGTTCTCTTTCTTTCTCTGTGATTTTCTTCTAGAGCACCATATCTTTCCGCACCTTGGATAATTTATCGAACCCAAGTAGGTTTCCTCTTGTGAGGATTCTTCTCCTGAGGTGGATCTACAGGTCTTTGTGGTTCTTCAAATTCTCAATCTTCTTCTTGAATTTCTTCATTCATGGTTGTATCATGAATTCTGGGAGCTTTGGATTCTTCAGGTTCTTCAGCAGGTCTCTTTATGGATT
Organism: Pseudotsuga menziesii; assembly: GCA_001517045.1. Taxonomy (NCBI): domain Eukaryota; kingdom Viridiplantae; phylum Streptophyta; class Pinopsida; order Pinales; family Pinaceae; genus Pseudotsuga; species Pseudotsuga menziesii. The sequence continues at coordinate 732,620 of LPNX010459891.1, read as the reverse complement.
TGTTGTAAGCCGTGTCTTCATCAAATGTTACATCTTTGTTGATGTCGATCTTCTTGTATCCTGGGAAGTATATTCTGTAAGCCTTCGAGCTTCCAGAGTATCCTACAAATATACCCTTCTTTCCTGAAGGATCTAGTTTTGCCCTCTTTTCTCTTGGAATGTGTATGTACACTGGACAACCGAATATTCTGAGATGGCTGAATTCTGATCTCTTTCCGGAGAATACTTCTTCAGAAGTATTATTTTCGAGTACTCTGTGTGGAGTATGGTTTTGTACATACACTGCTGTTCTGGCAGCTTCTGCCCAAAGATGCATAGGAAGATCTTGATCATGAAGCATGGCTCTTGCAGCTTCCATGATGGTTCTATTCTTTCTCTCTACAATCCCATTCTATTGTGGATTGTAAGGAGTGGACAATTCCCTCTTAATCCCTAATTCTTTGCATAGTTCTTTGAACTCATTTGATGTGAATTCTCCACCATTATCTGATCGAAAGGTCTTGATATTCTTTTCTGTGTGGTTCTCGATCAGGGCTTTGAATTCCTTGAACTTGCTGAACACTTCATCTTTGTTCTTCATGAAGTAAATCCATGTCTTCCTAGAAAAGTCATCAATAAAAGAAACATAGTATACATACCCGCTTAACGAACTTGATGACATTGGACCGTATACATCGGAGTGTATGATTTCCAGGATTCCTTTTGCTTTGATTTCTCTACTTGGAAATGTCTTCTTTGTATTCTTCCCTTTTGTACATACTTTGCAGACCCCTTCATGTTTTGCTTGTATTTCTGGAAGACCTTCAACAGCTTTGCTTGCAAGTGGTAGTGCTTTGTAATGCACATGTGCAAGCCTTCTATGCCATAGTTCATTTGGCTCTATTGTGTCATGGACCATATCTTGTTCTAAGTGGCCCTTTAGTTTGTATAAACCTCCTTCTTGTTCTCCAATCACTATTGCATCGTCAATAGTCTTTCCTCTTGGCCACATAATGACTTGACCATCTATGAATGCAACTCTCATGCCTTTTGCATCTAGTGCCGATATGGATAGAAGATTCTTCTTTAATCCTAGTACAAATAGAACATCCTTCATTTTTATAGACTTTCCAGAATCTATCTTGACGGAGGATTCACCACTACCTTTTATTGGATATTGGTAGTCATCTCCTAGCTTCACCTTATGGGGTGAGTTATGTTCAGATAGATTCCCAAAGGATTCCTTGAATCCTGTCATGTGCTTGGAAGCCCCATTGTCAATAAGCCAATCTTTTCTCCCATGTGTGACAGTTCCTGTGAGAGCGGAAATCAGAGCATATTCATCTTCACTTGAAGAATCTTCACTTTCTTGCTTTGCTCTCTTCTTTGGAGGATCATCATCCTTAGCAGTGTGAGAATGATGTTTTCTTTCGGAGTTCTTCTTCTTCTTGGACCCATTCTTATTCATAGGACATTGTCTAGCAAAGTGCCCTATTTCATCATATGTATAACATCTGAGTTTAGATGAACCTTTCTGGTGAGAATGCTTTTCCCTTCTTCCTTTCTTTGAGTGTACTATGAGAGATTTATCCTCACTTCCCATATTCTCTTCTCAAGCTGCTATTCGAGCTTCTTCTTGAGAAAATTCTTCCCACAGTCTGCTGAACTTGACCAACTTCTTCCTAGCACAAATTCCTTGGATGAAAGAATCCCGTGACCTAGGAAGGCCATTCAATGTTGTCATCACAATCTCTGCATTATCTACTTCTTCATCTACAGCTTCTAATTGTTCTTTGATCTAGGAGAACCTTGTAAAGTATGACTGGATGGTCTCCTCATTCTGGATCTTGACATTCTTCAACTGGTTCCTTAGAGTCATCTTCCGATTGATGTTCTTCCCTTCAAACAGTTTGGTTAGGGCATCAAACATAGCTTTAGGTGTCTTGAGAGAGGACACATGTGGGATAAGGTGATCCTTGATATAATCAGCAATGATTCTCTTTGCCATAACCATATTATTCTTATGTAAGGCTTTTTCCTCATCTCCCTCTAGAACTAGAACCTCCTCATGAATGTAGGAGTCTAATTCATTTTCTTCCAGGACCAGGGAGATCCTATACTTCCAAGCTCGGAAGTTATCAGCTCCCTCAAGCTTTTCATCAAGCTTGGTATGATGAGACATCTTTATCTGAGAACCTCAAATGGAAATACAAAAGATTTTAGATCTTACCAGGTTCAAGATGTCGGATCTGAAACTTGAGCTGAAATCCTGTAGAGCTGGTTCAGGAGCAAATTAGGGTTTTACTTTTCCGGAGTTCTTTCCAACCAAATTCCTTGAAATTTGTCCCTAACTTTGATTTTGGGGAGGAGATCAATCTAGGCCTGGGCTCACTGAAAAATTCCTCTTCTGGAAAAAGCCCTAATTTCCGACAGTAGTGACAGGTCCAAAACTAAAAAACCTCAGAATTGAATTTTGTTTCAACAGAAAGATGCACCCGAAGGAGGAGAGTTAATCCACCTTACTTTTGCTGAAAATATATGGAGGAAGATCCACAAACTAGGAATCCCTAGTTCCTGCAGCTGCACAGTGTCTTCTTCTCAGGTTAGTTCTGATACCATGTTAGTTTTTCAACATTAAGCTAGCATATCATTAGGATCTTTAATTGAGACAAAAACAAGCACAATAATTAAACACAAGAGACAATGAACACAATGTTTTTCCTCGGGGAAACCATAAATGGAGAAAACCCCGCAACTTCCTCTGAGATAGAATCAGCACCAAAGTGAAACCCAAAAACAGTAAAACAATCTCCCGACAGCAGCAAGCCCTTTCCTCTAGCCCTAGTGTATTTCACTTCCTCAACTATGTGCTACACTTGAGTGTGTGTGAGTTGTGTGCTAAATAGAGAGTCCAACTCTCTATTTATACTAATCTAGACTTGACTAAAACCCTATCAGGGCTGACCTCTACTAGGAGAGTCTAATAACCCTAGTGCCCCAGAACTGCGGGGACTTTAACCCTTAGACAATCGAAGGGTTACCCACTATGACTTGACATGACTTGTTTACATTATTGATTCTCCCGATCGGACCATCGGGGAGTGACAATATGAATTAATAACATTATAGATACATCCCGGAATAAACATCACGTTACAATACATAAGATACATAGATGAATACATTTCGAAGTTACAAATACATCAATAGTACCAAACATCAACATGACGAAATCTTAGTAGTAGTCAACAGATTTTCCAAGATGGATCTCCTCATTCCATGCAAGAATACTATGACAACAAAATAGATTGCTCATATCTTCTTCGAGCATGTTTGAAAACATTATGGCCTTTCGATGACCATAATTTCTGACAGAGATGTCAGATTTGTCAGCATATTTTGGAAGAATCTCTCGCAACAACTCAACACAAGACTCTCTTTGTTGACACTTTCCATCCTTAGATAGACAGATAGATGAAAGTTGTGAATCGCTTGGTAGTACAACTGCTTCGCCTGTACAACCACACGCATCATCAGACATGGAATGAAATTATCCCATACATACAACATAGCTACAATCATGCTCATCATAGTTCTACGGGAAAGATTCCATTCAATATTTGTTATGGATTTTAACCCTCAATGCCCATCAACTTGATCATTTCATCAACACAAGTGAATGACTCCGAATCAGACCAACAATAAGTTTAGAAAGCATTGAAGTTTTGAGACCAAATCTACAACATACAAAATAAAGCACAAGAAATGTTGCAACGAGCTAATGCAAAAGATAAGGCATTACATGATAAGTATCCTGCTCATTCATTTCAAATTGGGGATTAGGTTTGGTTACATATAAAGAAGTAGTTCTTCACTGGTCCATACTAAAAGTTGAAAAATTTGCGATATGGTCTGTACATTATCCTTAAGCATATTGGAGGAAACACTTTACAGCTCGATATTCTTTCATTCTTGTGTCTACATTTAGTATTCAATGTGGATTTACTTCGCCCGTAACATGCACCCTTGTTGGAACAAAATGACTTGCAGACAAAAGAACCCAAAGACATCCATCCAGATGTTCAGGATATTCTTCCTTGCTACACCATTGTGGGACGAAGCATACACCATACAAGGATGAATGCAATTCCCTTGTTTCAAGTGGCTAAATCTGGACAACTACCTACACAAGGAAAGTGGTACTCTACTACCGAAATCACCAACAAGTTTCCTCACCTGAATGAGAAGACAATGGATACCATTGTTTCTTAAGGAAGGATGACTGATCCACAGAATAGTTGGCATGTTGTCAACTTCGAGAGGTTCAACATCAAATTCGACAAGTCTGAACCTCAACACAACCTCAAAAGGTTATCATCTCGACATGCATCATCGACACCAACATCTCAACAAAAACCTCAATGTCCCAACATGACTATGATATATTGTCTCTCTGTCTTCCAGTCATCTATAATGGTTGGACTTTCAGACCATTCTAACTTCTTTGTAACTAAACCTAATGAGTAGTCACCCAAGCATCTCAACACTCTATATAAGCATGTACATTATTGTAATATGCACTGAATTTCTAAGAGAGCAATGTGCATCATATAGTAGTAATAAAATATAAAGATTGGTTCGAACTCTTTCATTTTGTATGTGTGTATAATTTATGTCCGTGTAGTGTATTTCTTGCTTTTCTCATTCTTTATATGATTCCACCATTACAATTATTGATTCATTCAATTGAACTATTGTACCTCGACGTCCACCTGGGAATGTAGATCACCTGGGTCTTATTCATTTGATCTTGGTATCTGTCCCATAGTCCCTAAATTCATCCCTCTACCTTTTCGAGTGCATGATTTAATCTCTTTTACCTTGTGTCTGAGCTCTTAAGGGGATTATTTTTGGAGTCGTTGTCATCAAATGTGCCATTTAGTGTAGCAGTTTGGGTCAATACCATGGTAGCATGTTTTATCCTTTGTGAATCTTATTGATGTGTTATCCCTCCAAGCCATCAATTTGATCGATCACGAGCTGACCAGCTCACTAAGGAACTTAGCACCTCTACACTTGTGTGACTGGTTCTCGCTTGTGGCCCTCTAGTAGTCCTCTAACTTAGAACTTAGGTGTTATTCATTTTCTCTTGGTCTCCGACCCATTGTGTTGGAATTCATCCTTCTCCCTTTTCAAGTGCTTTCTTTAAGCTCTTTTACCTTGTGTCAAAGATTTTAACAGGTTTCTATGATATACGTTTGGTGCTCTATTCACATCATTAAAAAAATTTCTTTGAATTTTTCAAAACCTTAACCCCCTTTGGACTTGTAACATCAAGAGTACTAAAAAACGACATTAATTTTGTCTTTACAAATTAGATGTGATGGCAGGGGGTGAATAATAAGAATGCATAAATATTACTCCCTTAGCAACAATACCTTCTAGATTTCAAACTAAGACAAGTTAGTTCAAGGATATCCAATCACGAAATTAATGAGTAACTTAAATTACCAACCTTAAGGAGACAAATTAAGCTAATCAAAATTTAATGGAAAATGGGAATAAATTATTTTGAAAAACAATAAATTAAGAAATTATAATGGAAGACCCATGGGGATAGGAATACTTAGTATTAAGGAATTAGTAATAAATGAAATTAACGATTTTGCATGGGGTGAGATGTCAATCTTCACATATCCTATAAATAATAAAAACCTCCATTAGCTTGGGGAGTGGCCTAGGGAGTAAGTAAACGTTGAAAAAATTATGTTAGAAAACTTGGATCTGAAATGAAATGGATAAGGAATCTGGAAGGGAACTAGTATTATTAATATGTACTCATGTTGGAATATGACAACATATAGATTTATATATTTTGTAGCTAAACCAGGTTATGATATCACACAACTAAAGGGTCTTAGGTAATGAAGTCTTCCTAGAATATGGCTAGGAGGAAATCGATTGGCACTCAACAACTTGGCCATGTAATGGGTGGAAGCAGCTAGATATTGGTTCAATTATTGAAAAGTAATTTTTGGTCAGGTATACTTTCAATGGTAAGAATCTATGGTTGTTTTTCATAAATTGGTTTTATACCTGTATGGTTATATATGAATTATGGTGATACTAGCCTAGGTATTGTATGAGAAATATGTTGTATTTTTTCTCGTGAAATGAATACATAGAGTTGTGTAAACAATAAGAAGGATTGCATGATAAATCTATGGAAGAGTGGCTAGAGCTAATAGTTGTATAGAAGATGAATAATCCTATTGTGAAACAATCTAATCTTGGTTTTTATTCTCTTCAATAATTAGGTGTAAACATACATATAAATTGGTATTCATATGATAGTTTACACACTCTTTTCATGGAATAGTAGGTTATGTAAATTTTAGTTATGTAGTTTATGTTAATTGCAAATCTATAGTTTCTCTCTAACTATTTATAAAATGTCTTAAATGGAAATTTGTGGTTGTATTCTAGGAAAATTTGAGAATATAAATTATGACTTCTTAAATATTAGTTAAATACAATGCTATGGTGTATTTCTAAAGGAAGAAACATATTTTTAAGTTTGAACAAATATGGGTATGTATTTATTATGTAAATTTTAATTTTGACTTTGAATTTCAAATGTTTGAAGGAATGTCTAAGTAAAGTGCTTAGCTTATTTCAAAAAAGTTTGATTTTAATTAATCCATTTATGTTGCTAATTGATAGCATTTGTTGTAGTTTCATGCTAAGAAGAAACAAATATAGGATTTTTCTCTTTAGGAGGCCTTTAGTTTCCTTCCACTACTAATATTATCTTATGTGCTACTTGTGTAAGTGTTAGTACAAGGATCTGAAAAATCATCTTGTTTTCCACCAACAAAATCCCATAGATGTACGAAGAAGGAAATTCCTTGTAAACACCTATAAAAATTTTAGTTAACAATTGGAAAAGACAATTCCCTAGAATCATATTGTCCCATTTATTCTTTCTAGGGGTGATTTTTAATGATCTACCGACTCTTGACTATTTTTACACATTATGCATATTCCTAATCCAACCTAATTTTTCTTTTCACCATTGTCCCAAGTTAATATTAGGTTTTCTTGAGGAAACAACAAGAAAAACAAACTTGTAATGGGCATTCCAACTTACCTACTATACTTCACCACCAAAATTTCTCTACCACCAAGTCTTCTTCTATTCTCACCATGTAACCCAACTTGACTCTTATTTCCCCTATACCTAGATTCTTTGACCATTTGAGATGATTCTCCTCCTCTGATAATTTTATGGCATTATGACTTAGAAGATTAACCTAATAACTCCATTCCATTTCCAACTCACCCTTATGGTTTAACATATTTATTTTAGTGTGAAAAAAAGATGAATGGTACTATAAATTCTACGCTGTTAGATCACCTTGTATCATTTAGTGAGAACCATGAAATTCGGTAAAGATTGTCTAGAACTTAAGGAAGTAAAATCTGTTATTTCAAAGATTTTGGATTTTCCGAGTTTGTCACCAATTGTTGCACCTGCAACTACCCTCCCCCATTATTTCCTAAGGAATGATGAGGTCCCCTCTTTTTGAGTTTCCTTACCTTTAGTCATACATGGTTTTGTCCTAAGCTTGTTAGGTTTCAATAAACGATTGGTTCATTCTTGGGAAAGAGAAGCTCAATTTGAATTTTTTTGTGCTTTTAGCTAGGTGTAACAATTGGCAAAGAAATCGAGAACTTGTCGACACATTGCAACAAGAAATGAAAGTTCTTGTTGAAAATTGCAACAAACATTGGGGAAATTCACCAATATTCGACAATGAGGCTTGCTTTTTGACCATTATTGTGAGTTCTCAATGTTCTCTCCAATCATTGCGGTGATTTTTAAACCTTCTTGTTGACATATCCACTTCGACTTTGTGACAAACACCTTGTAGCAAGAACTTGAAATATCTACGACCATTCTAGAGAGATGCTCATGTTCTCGTCGACCATATGTCCTCCACATCTTAAAGTCTCATTGATATCTCTCCCTTCAACCCACAATAAGAAACGAGCAAAATGCACCAATCGTTTCGGTTGTGAAGTTGGATTCTCCATCGATAGTTTGTGGCAAGAAGATCATGTTCTCTCTGCAACATTGATATAGATCCCGCCTAAACTTTCCAAAGCATGGCTCATGACAAAGAAATGGGAAGTGTTAATGAATATGGCAAGGGGACCATGTTCTTGTTGTGAGGGAAATCTTGAAAAGTCGCCAACACCTCCCAACGTAGGAAGTAACCCACACCATCACTTATAAAAGGAATACACTTGGATTCCTACACAATGACACTAGTGGCATTGGAACGAACAACTATCACAGAAAGAGGAGAGGAGATCGAATGAACACTCACAATCCTTCCCCCCATACATAGCATCTATCAAAGGTAGTCCCTTGTATTACCCCTTTTTTTTATGCATTGGTGTTGTCATTCTCCCCTCCCTCATGCCATGGTTAGAGCCTTGTTATGCCTAGGGCTATCCATTTACAAGTTGACATATTGAGTCTCTACCTAAATACCTAAGCCTTTCTTATATGATGGTATTTTTCCTAGGGTAGTACGGTAGACTAATATCCCTAATTTGCAACCCCGCCCACTGTAAACATTTTGTTGGAGTCATGGTAGTAAAAGAAACAAATATATAGTTGTTCAAACTTATATATGGATCATTGTTGGGATGGGATCTTAAAATCACAAGCCGTGGTAAGATTTTGTTTAAATTTTTGCTTAATACATGTTGCAAGATACCCAAGCTTTATTTTCCCCTGCATGGAACTAAGAGCTCAATATTTTTTCTTCCACTCACATAAAAAATGTCTTGTTGATTTCCTAAATCCTAGAGTTTGTGGCCCTTTTAGCTGCAATACCATGTGCCTTTTAAGAAAGAATTTATATTATTCAAACTATGTGGATCTTCCTTCTATTTCAAAAGGAATTCATGGCCACCATTTATCATTTTTAAATAGTTCATAAAGCCGACCTTTTGATTAGGAAACACTCCATTAAATCATTTTACTTTTGCTAAGATTTTCATTGAAGGGAACTCTTCTGCACATATAGATCATATGCACCATTGGTAGAATAAATTTGCAATACAAATAATTTCTAATGTAGTCATGTTTTCTTTAGAGGGGCCTAAAATTCAAATTTTGAAAGAATTTATCATGGATATCTAACTTGATATTTGTAACTCCCCTGAATTCTTTATACATTGTTGATTGTAACTACATTTAGATAATGTCTCAAATTTAAGTAACCATGGAGAGGGACATACACAAAGTTTTAAATATACTGGTTGGTTTATACTTCCTCTTAAGTATTGTAGCTTGTCTCCCATGGAAAATGATATCGATTCTAATGACTCGTGGGACCACTCTATGTCTTAGCAAAGAACTAGACAATAGCCCAAGATTGTTTAAGAAAAATCATGAGGTGAAGAAATGGTGAAGGAATCCCATACCCCAGCTCTCCTAATTAAATGTGATGAAATCGAGAGTACCTTATGGGTAGAACTTGAGTATCAATGGGGAGACATGTACCGGTTTTTTTAAGTAGAGGAATATCTCCCGTCTAGTATAGAAGAAATCCTAATACACCAGAAAATCAAGTAGTCTAGACTACACAAAGCATCAACAAGGTCATAAGTTTTCCCATGCGCATAAGTAATAGGGTGGTTTTCCCCTCATATTGATGCCAAAAGGTGAATCCAAAAAAATGTCGCAGGAAAAGGCGTCGCTTCATTTCAATCGTCTACCATGGAGAAATATTTTAAGTTCCCAACAACAAAAATCAATGACACCTAACTAGGTAAAGATTAATTATATAGAATTCATCAAGTAAGCTTGAGACCCAAGTAAATAATTTTGCAACAAAGAAAGTAGTATATATGAGACCAAATGGTGTTGGGGCGTGCAACTTAACAGTCCTTAATTTTGGTAACTCCACGGTTTTTGTGGAAGCTTGTAAGCGGAGTTGTGACTCAAAATAGTCTTAGGGGTGTCGGGGTTGAGTCAAATCCCTCTTTTTGTAATTAACCCATGGTTTAAATCCAGGGTTTAGGGTTCCGGGTGCCCATGGTTTTGTAATAAGTGCACTTGTATAAATAATCACTTTTGTAAAAGAGTCAGGTTAGGCTTGTGAGGTAAGATGATTTGATGCGAAGCTAAGGATAGTTTTATAAGAAAGGTTAAGTCCCAGCTGTGTGCGTGGTTGACCTCTGCAGATGTGTGTGCAGAGGGTTTTTGGGTGATTAAGAGGATCTGCAGCTGTGTGTGCAGAGATCTGCAGCTAAGTGCGCAACGTGAGGAATTGAAGGGATCTGCAGCTGAGTGTGCAGATCAGAACTGTGGTTTTTGTAAAGAGTTGAATAAAACATAGTTCTGTGGATGTAGCCCCTAAACTGGGGGTGAACCACGTTATATCTTGTGTTGTGGTTCTTTTTTGTTGTTTCTGTTATGTTCTTTTATGCATTGATAAGTAGAATAACTGATAATTAAGATCACTGCTAAATACTAACTTCGCCGTGAATTCCCAGTTAATGGTTAAGCAAGACACTGTTTGTTTATCTAACTGCGAAGCTATATAAGTGATTGTCAAAGATCTATATTGTATGATCATTATTTCTTAAAGGCTAAAGGTACAGTAATATCCCTCTTCTACTTGCAAAAACTTGATTCTGCGGCACCCCATAGCTGTTTCGGGTGAGACTGCAACCTGTTCGCAGGTTGTTGCCGAAAGGGCCAACACTGTGGGTCTTTTGTTGGTGCAAAGACAAAAGTATAGAACCCGGGTCTTCCCTAAGCCCAACAAATTGGTTTCGTTGCTGGTTGAACTCAGTATCTGCTCAAGAGGGGTTTACGTCGTACCTAGAGGGCTATGTTTTGGAGACCCTCAGTGAAAGAAATCGGTGATTGGATTGAAGAGACCTATCTGAAATTTGCTGAACAAGACAACAAAGATCTGCGTCACAGTTCAGATGCCTTTTTACAAAGGTACGTTTTTTCTGATGTTTATGAAATTTTCTTTGGTAGTATCCACATAGAGTTGCACCAGTGGTTATCCAGGTTGACAGAGAGAAAGACGAACTTCCAAGAAGATCAGTTTTCTGATTGGACCCCCGCAAGAATTAATATATTGAAAAGGGTGAACAATGAGATATCCCGAGCTGTTGATTTTTGGACAACATGAACCCTTGAAGCATTTGTGACGGAGTTCGCCATCGACACAAGTAATTCCTTCAGCGAAGCTGAACGATATTTTTTCAAAGGACCAAGGGGTAAGTACTTAAATTCATTTAATTTGAAAATTAAAATGCTATTGGCTAAAAAAGGTATATTGCTCATTGAATCAGACTGTTAGATTTAGTAGTACTAACCTATGTTTGGAAGTGAAAGTGACTTCGACGAGCAAAGTGGTTTGCTGCGAAGTGGTAAAATATACAAGGGGAATTTTGGATCCTATATCCTAGGTCAGAATACCAAGTATACCCCTATAAGTTCCGCAGACCTGACGCCCGATGAAACCCCTTCTGTTGGAAACCCTCCAGTAACCCCGCAGCGAAGCCCTGTTATCCCTGAGAACCCGTCGCAGTCTAAAAGCAACCCTAGCCTGAGTATTCCTGTCGTAGGCCAGTCTACCCCCATAAGTTCCCCCACACCTACTACCAGTCCCCCTCCCTCCCCCCCTAGATCTGTGATGGCCCATATGAATGATGACATTAAGCTCTCAGTCTTTAAAGGAACTGGATCAGAGGATCGAAAACAATTTTGGTTCTTATGTGAAGCCGTGTGGACTGTCAAGAACATTACGGATCAAGATACCAGAAGAGCACAGCTGGTTACTTCTTTTAGAGACCGCACTTTGACCTGGTTCATGAAGTTTTCCAGTACTCAGAACCATGTCTTGCCTGATATAAAAGCGACAATGATAAAGTAATTTAAGAATCCTAAATCAGAGTCGCAGTGTATCACTGAACTAAAGGAAATTCAGCAGAGGCAAGGAGAATCAATGTGGGACTTTGATCAAAGGTTCAAAGTTCTGCTAGATCAAGTCAGTTTCACTATTGGACCAGTGCAGCATAAGGAATGGTTCATTGCTGCTTTGTTACCACATATCAGGACTCCACTCATGCAACAGAAGGTTGCTGATCAGTAAGAGGCTTTGGAAATTGCTATGAAGCTTGAAATAGATCCTGTCGAAGATAGTTGTGGTATAGCTTAAATACAAGCGCAGTTAGCAGCAATGGCCTTGGAGCTGTGAGACATGAATAAAGGAAAAGATGTTCGAGAAGAGGTTTGGTGCAAATGATGTCAGACAGAAGCACATGACAAGGAACAGTGTCCTGCAGTAAGAAATTACCTGAATTCTGGTGCGCCAAACCCATTCAATCCTAGTGTTCTATATTGTGAGATCTGTAGGACAACTGGATAGCATCGACCTGAAGACTACTATCTGTTGCAGAGATATGTGCAAGTACCTAAGAACCCCTATTGCAAGTTCTGTAAGTCAGTTGGACACAACGAGGATGAATGTTGCAGTTTTGACCTCATGAGAGAATGAACCTATGATGCTTATAGGGTACAAAACGATGGACAAGGCAATGATGGATATGGGTACCGTGGTAGTACCTCAGGTTGAGGTACTTTTGGAGGTCGTGGTTGTGGTGGTATGCCTGGAAGAGGTCGAGGCTAGGTGGTGTGCTATAACTGTAATCAGGCAGGACATCTAGCTAGATACTGTCAGAACCCAACTACGACATGTCGATATTGTAGAGCAGTCGACCATGTGATTGAGAAATTCCCACAACTGATAGCCAAGATACAAGAAAGAAATAGTGCACCTACTCAGAATATTCAGATGATTGCTGTAGAGAAAAGACCTGTTCCAGCCATTAATTTTGTTACAAGGAATGGTGCCATGACGCAAATACAGAATAAGGAGAAACAACCTGATGAGGCTTGGGTTCATAAGGCCCCAGAGAAAATTCCAACCTTCTATGTGGGAAGATAAAAAGAGACATTTCTGGAAGCCAAAAAAGACTTTGTTGATCCGAGCACACCAGTAGCACCTACGCAGCAGCCTCAGCAGCAGTCACAGTCTCAAGAATCTTCGAAGGATAAAGTAAGTACATTGTCTTCATTTTTACAGAGTTGCGTGAAGATCTTAAGAAATCAGAGCCCTTTAAATGAGTTACAGAAAGTTATTGCTTCTTGCGAACCTCAGTGAAGCTCTGGTAAGGAAAAAACTATTAATAGAGTCAGAAGAACTGGAAGAGAAATGATATTGCATGCTCAGATAGGAGAATATGACATGACTGATGTCATTCTGGACCTAGGATCTGAAGTAAATGTCTTAACTAAACAAACATGGGAACAAATGGGAAAACCTACCCTCGAATGGTCTCCTATACAATTGAGATTAACCAATCAGTAGAATATTGTGCCCCTAGGAAGATTCCCTAGTGTACCAGTAGATATTGAGGGGGTCGGTACTTTAGCAGACTTTGAATTCATTGAGATAATTGATGATAGAAACCCCTACCCAGCTTTGCTAGGAATTGAGTGGGAAATAGACAATGCTGCAATAATTAACCTTAAGAAGAGACAGATGACTTTCGAAGGGAAAGGTTTGAGAGTAATAGTGCCACTGGACCCTTCTCAAGGAGAAAGGTACACAGAACCACTCAGAGATGAAGATCAGGATGTTTTGGACCATATCTACAACATCACAACTAAGGAAGAATATTATGTTGATTCTACTACCGAAGGTATCATGGATTGGCAGTGTGACAGCTCCTGCATGACAGATTCAGATGACGGTCTAGAGAATTGGTAGAATAGACTTTATGAACTACATGGACATCGATGTGCAAGAATTACCAAGTCTCTCAGATGGCTTGGTTCATAGACAAGAGACTTTCCTACCTTTGATGGCTTGACAGACCCAATAGATTTTATTATACAATTCCCAGAGCAGGTACTAGATTCACAGAAAATGGAGATTCTATATTCGGCATTCAGAGCCACAACATCCAGATGGTGGAATGGTCATAAAAAGTACATTCATAGTTGGGAAGCGTGCCAAAAGTCCCTTTGCCTAAGATTCAGGGATCAACCTCAGGAGGTGCGAACCAGGTTTAATGGTAAGACTAGTCCTCAAGGACATTTGGAGCAATGCTACGAAGCATGGAAGCATGTACCTCGTGAAGAATGGGTACATAGGTTTGCGTACACCCTGGAACCTATAGCAAAGAACTGGTATGTGAAGGTCGAGCTTCACCATGGTACTGTAAGTTGGGATAGTCTTGTTGATAGTTTTGTGCTAACATTTTCTATTAATGAGGTTTGTCTTGCTTTGGACGCAGCTATTAGGTTGATCCATACTAAAGTGTTTGATGATCAAGAAATAGCATAATATCAACTTGATTGGGAGGAACAAGAAGCTAATGCAGTAGAATGTTATAACCTCGCAATTGACGAGGATGATGATTTGTGCAACATTAACATTCTTGAGTCAGAAGGACACTACAAAGTACATGGACCAGCAGTTGAAGCACCTGAAGTGACTCAGCCCTTGAAGACGTGGACAGTAAATATTGGATCAGAAGAAAAGCCTAAGTATGCTATCATTGGAGATTATTGGGATGAATAAATGGTGAGCAAAGTGACCCAACTTCTCCATGAGTATCAGGACCTATTTCCGACGAAGTTTTCAGAGATGAAAGGTATCCTTGGTGATATAGGAGAAATAAAGATCCCTTTGAAACCTGATGCGAAGCCTGTGAAACAACGCCCTTATAAGCTGAACCCTAAGTATAAAGAGAAATTTAGAATGGAGCTCGATAAGATGCTTGCTACAGGAATCATTGAGTTGGTTGAATAATCCGAATGGGTCAGTCCTATGGTGGTGCAAGAAAAGAAGACTAAGGGAGAAATCAGAATCTGTGTTGATCTGAGGAAGCTGAATGATGCCTGTTTACATGATCCTTTCCCTACTCCTTTTACAGATGAACTTTTAAACAATGTCGAATGTCAAGAAGTGTACTCTTTTACTGATGGATTTTCAGGTTACCATCAGATTATAATTGCTCCAGAAGATCGACATAAGACAACCTTCTCTACAGAAATGGGATCCTTTCAGTATACAGTTATGCCCTTTGGATTGAAGAATGCACCTGCTATGTTTTCTAGAGTAGTCATCTCTGCATTTAAGGAATTTATACATAAACTCTTAGAAGTTTATTTTGATGATTGGACTATCTTTGGGTTACTAAAAGACCATATAGCTAGTTTAAGACTTATGCTGGACAAGTGCAGACAGCATCAGATTTCCTTGAACTTGAAAAAGTGTATGTTTTGTGCACCTTTTGGAATTCTGCTAGGTCATATTGTATGTAAGAAAGGACTGATGATGGATCCTGCGAAGATAGCCATTATTGTGAACTTGCCACCTCCGAAGTCTATTAAGCAACTTCGCACTACACTTGGTCATACTGGATATTACAGGAAATTCATTAAAGGATATGCTCAGATCACAGCCCCTATGGAAAAGCAGTTGAAGAAAGATATTAAGTTTGAATGGACACCTGAGTGTCAAAAAAGCTTGGACATTTTGAAGGAAAAGATGGTAACTGCCCCTATCTTAGTATTCCCTAACTGGAATAAGGAGTTTCATGTGCATGTCGATGCATCCTCCATTGCTCTGGGTATACTATTGGCTCAGTCAGGTGAAGGTAATATTGATCACCCTATTGCTTTTGCAAGTAGAAAATTGTCCACAGTAGAAAATAATTATACTACAACGGAATGAGAAGGTCTAGCTATGGTTTATGCATTGCAGAAGTTTCGACACTATCTGTTAGGATCTCATTTTAAGATGTTCACTGACCATTCTGCTTTGAAGTATTTGGTTAACAAGCCTATGCTAGGTGGAAGGATATGCAGATGGTTGATTCTGTTTCGGGAATATGACTTTGAGATCATAGTCAAAACTGGAAGACTTAACCTAGGTCCTGACCAATTGTCGAGGCTCGAGTCAGGAGAAGAGCCCATTAGTTTGGACGAAGGCCTTCCTGATGCCCAGTTGTTTTCCATCTAGATGGTTGATGACTATTTTTAGGATATTGTTCAGTACTTATCTACAGGTTTTGCACCCGCCAAAATGACGACACAGCAGGAGAAGCAGCTGGTGGTTAGAGCAGCCGACTTTACCTTAATAGCAGGACAGCTATATAAGATGGGACCAGATGAAATACTACGCAGATGTGTCCTGGAGCATGAAAAACCAGTAATTTTTGTTGAGGCACATTCTGGAGCAGCAGGAGGTCATTACGCAGGAAAATCTACAGCACAAAAGATTCTGACAGCCGGATTGTGGTGGCCCACAATTCATAAGGATGCATGACAGTATTTCCACAGCTGCGACATCTGTCAGAGGATAAGCAAACCATCCAGGAGGGACGAGATGCCTCTAGTTCCACTAGTAACTTTACAAGCCTTTGAAAAGTGGGCTATTGATTTTTTTGGACCTATCAATCCCCCTGCGAAGAAATCCGGAGCAAGATACATTATTACAGCAACTGGCTACCTTACTCGTTGGGCCGAAGCTCAACCGGTCAAGAACTGTAGCGTTGCTCTAGCTGCGAATTTCATCTTCAATAACATCTTGTCAATATTTGGGTGTCCTAGAATTCTTATGAGTGATCAAGGATCACATTTCCTAAACAAGAATATTGAAGTATTGAATGAAGAATTTCAAGTATATCATCAGAAGAGTAGTGCCTATCATCCTCAAGCAAATGGAACTGTCGAAGCCTTTAACAAGATCCTTGAACATGCTCTGACGAAGGTTTGCAATGTTAACAGAAATGATTGGGATCTTAGAATTCCAGCAGTACTATGGGATTATAGAACCACTTGCAAGAAGTTGACAGGCCATACACCTTTTAGGTTGGTCTATGGACAAGAAGTAGTCATGCCCATGGAGTACATTGTTCCTAGCCTAAGAATATCTGCTTTCATAGAGATGGATGATCCAGCTATGATGAAAGAAAGGCTGGTAAATATACTAGAACTTGAAGAAGACAGATTCATCGCAAGGTTCCAGCAGCAAGTACAGAAAGCCAGAGAAAAAGCATGGCATGATAGACACATTAAGAAGAAGCAGTTCCAGAATGGTGATCTTGTCCTCTTATATGACAGTAAATTCATGAAATTCCTGGGTAAGTTCAAGACACATTGGAAAGGACCATACATAGTGTAGAGAGTTACCGATGGTGGCGCAGTCCAGCTAGCTAAATTGAATCGAGAAATTTTACCTTCCATGGTGAATGGAAGTAGGTTAAAGAAGTACAGGGACAAGCTGGGACCCCCTAATCAGAAGTAACAGCAAGAAGGACAGTCTAAGTACCAAGAATAGTTGGAATTGGGTACTAGACTATAATGAAGTTGTTCTCAAAGCTATGAAGTATTGAATATTGTCAAAGTTCGAAGGTTGAAGTTTGGTTGCCGCTTGGGTTAGGATGGGTCGAAGGCCAATATTGTGTCGAAGGTACTCATTGAGGCGAAGCTGAAGTTAGTGGTTATGTCAAAGAAGAAAGGTGTGTCATAGCCTAAAATCTGACTGATGGGACAAACTAGACTTGACGGTGCCGGCACGTGAACTGCCTTAACAGCTGTAATGATGAGATCTTGGGAAAATCTAGCACCGTGTGGACAGGATTTACCTCTGCTCCAGCAGATTTGGTGTCATTCATGCACCATCATGACAGATTTTGTTGTGGGATTCTATAAGAAGCCACACAGGCCTGCGACTCCTGCATTGCACATTTCTTTGAGTTTATAGTTAGCACCATGTTGAATGATCGTGAAGTCCGGGAATTGTTACAAGAGTTCTGCAGAACCTTATGAGCAATCCACCCTGCGAGGAGACATCTCTAGCTCCGAAGCAGCCAATGCAGATATGATAAACCAGAAAGAAATTTAAGGCAGAAGTTCACTCTAAGCGGAACGAAGAAAGGCACAAGCCCTTAGGAAAGACTCCGGAGGATCCCGAGATATATCCTCCTGGCTCAGCGGAATGGAGGCATGCTGTTTGTCTTATGCAAAAGTACATTGGCATGCAGTCATAGGAGCCCTGTCTGCTAAGGACCCAAAGTTGTGGATGGTCAAATGTTCGATAGGACATGAACGGGAGGTAGTTCGAGGAATGGAGTCGCTGATAGCTTTATAAGGCTCAACAATTCCCATGACCATCATAAATCTTGCAAAGGAAGACAGCAGGATAAGGAACATCGACAGTCTACTAAGAATGAAAGGATGAAGGGTTAAGCAAGCTGTGGCCGTGGTAGAAGTAGCAGAAAGGATGACGATGATGACAGGCATATAAGAGAGCAGGAGGGCAGCAAAATTAAAGCTGATGGTTACAGAGATGCAGACGGATACAGAGCCTGACAGAGTGCGTAAGGAGATCATAAAGAAGGAGCAAACAGCCGAAGATATCATTCTACCACCAGACAAGCAGCTGAGTGTCCTGGGATGGGACACTGGTGAGTCTTAGGGGCTTGTTGGGGTGCGCACCTTAACGGTCCTTAATTTTGGTAACTCCGTAGTTTTTGTGGAAGCTTGTAAGAGGAGTTGCGACTCAAAATAGTCTTAGGGGTGTCGGGGTTGAGTCAAAGCCCTCTTTTTGTAATTAACCCATGGTTTAAATCCATAGTTTAGGGTTCGGGGTTCCCATGGTTTAAGCCCATGGTTTTGTAATAAGTGCACTTGTATAAATAAGTACTTTTGTAAAAGAGTTAGGTTAGTCTTCTGAGGTAAGATGATTTGATGCGAAGCTAAGTCTATTTTTGTAAGAAAGGTTAAGTCCCAGCTGTGTGCGTGGACGACCTCTGTAGCTGTCTGCGCAGAGGGTTTGTGGGTGATTAAGAGGATCTGCAGCTGTGTGTGCAGAGATCTACAGCTAAGTGCGCAACCTGAGGAATTGAAGGGATCTGCAGCTGAGTGCGCAGATCAGAACTGTGGTTTTTGTAAAGAGTTGAATAAAACACAATTTTGTGGATGTAGCCCCTAAACTGGGGGTGAACCACGTTATATCTTGTGTTGTGGTTCTTTTGTGTTGTTTCTGTTATGTTCTTTTATGCATTGATAAGTAGAATAACTGATAATTAATATCACTGCTAAATACTAACTTCGCCGTGAATTCCCAGTTAAGGGTTAAGCAAGACACTGTTTGTTTATCTAACTGTGAAGCTATATAAGTGATTGTCCAAGATCTGTATTGTATGATCATTATTTGTTAAAGGCTAAAGGTACAGTAATATCCCTCTTCTGCTTGCAGAAACCTGATTCTGCGGCACCCCATAGCTGTTTCGGGTGAGACTGCAACCTGTTCGCAGGTTGTTGCCAAAAGGTCCAACACTGTGGGTCTTTTGTTGGTGAAAAGACAAAAGTATAGAGCCCGAGTCTGCCCTAAGCCCAACAAATGGCTAAAGAAACCTTATCAAATGGCCAAATCCCTCTTATGCACACTATATGGAGAAGCAGATGCGCTACACTTCAAGTTAGAATGGGCTCACATATTTTTTCGTGTTATAGTACTTGGTGCAAGATTTAACTGGGAAAATATACTTTCTATAAATAAGGAGGACACAGTTCTAAGTGCATAGGAAGGCCTTCTTATGCAACAATCCATCTTCCATATGTCTTCATATTTGTTGGACGCGGTCTGCACTTTAAATAACTTTCCTGACATGAGATGGAAATGGAATTCTTCAAATTCTCCTATACATGTTTATTGTCAAGTTTTATAGGCATAGAA
Source organism: Pseudotsuga menziesii (assembly GCA_001517045.1). Taxonomy (NCBI): domain Eukaryota; kingdom Viridiplantae; phylum Streptophyta; class Pinopsida; order Pinales; family Pinaceae; genus Pseudotsuga; species Pseudotsuga menziesii. Next base: position 712,782 of record LPNX010459891.1, on the reverse strand, counting down.
TCATGTAACACATATTTCATTAAATTTGGAATTATAGAATGGTTCTAGAATTTATAACTTTGGCTAGATTGAGTTCTTTAAAAATGAGGAAAGTCTTAGACTTTGATTTCTTACATAATTTCTTGATACGGATTTATGTGAGAAATGAAAGAACATATATAGAATCATAAACAGTGACATATTTCAAAGAAAACAGAGATATAGTAAACACATATTCTGCTAAATGTCGGAAATAGAACAGAATATAAATACGACAAATATAATGGTGGTAGCTATCTCTGAAAAGAGATGTGACTTCTACGCTCATGTGTGTTAAGCTGAATACAAAATGAGGAAAAAGGCATCTTTTTATAATAAGCATGAGGGCGATAACCCTGAAGGTCCAAAACATAATACTAGAAAATTAATCGTCATAAAGTTTGTGGCCCCAAGGTGGTTAGTTAAACAACCAACTTCTCAGGGTCATAACTTTTGTATACGATCTCCAATTTGGGAGATCAATAGCCCATTGGAAGGTCTATCTAAGTTTTACCTTATCCATTTAGGAGCAAAGACATGTTGTTTGCAACAAATTCCCCCCCTGAATCGCCAAAAAATGTCGTTTAGGGCCTCAAAATGGCCCTAGAAGTTTGGAACCTAGAAAATCGTAGAAACATAACTAGGAAACATCCAAAATGGACAATTGTTTTGAGCCAGTGGAACAGGTGGGTGGCCACCGATATCCATATAGATAATTTCTATTAATATTATTTATAGTTTGTTTCTAAGTTGATTATTGTGATAATTTGCTTCATAGTGAGATCTAGGAGCTAGAGCAATATTCACACTAAAAGTATTTGACAAAATGTGCAAGAGAACAACAAAAGAGATATAAAATAACTACAATAACACATGTGAATGGTGCTAATTACTAATCGTATTATTACAATATATATTGTAGATGTTATGGTACACAGTTATAATACATTGGAAAAAATTTGTGAGGCTCTAGAATCCAATTGGAAATGTACAATTGTCATAGTGAAATTTGACCTCAATCCCCCCTAGCTGGACCAATGGAGCCCCAAATCAGCCTAAACAGTCACGAACCAAGGTGTGACTGTTGGAAAAGTGTGTCGAGGTAATTAATGAGTCCAAGACAAGCATGGGTGTGAATATAGAGGTGAGTGGGAGGCTCAATGTGGAAATAAATGCTCCCAAGAGAGCCAAAATAGGAAAAATACACCACTAGTGCCCCTAGTCAAACCCAGGTCCCCCAAATCAAAGGGGGTGGCACTCCAAGGCATTAATGAGGGTGCATATGTTCTGAGTTGACCAAACTAGAGTGTTGGAGTGTGTGTGAAAGGTATGAGAATAACAAGTTCACCTCTGTATGAATTTCCCTAAGTTTAACCATAGAAAATTGATGCATAGAAGCAAAAAATATTGTCTAAGGTATAAAACAAGGTACTAAGCATGAAATACTGCTCCAACACCCCCCTTAATCCAGAATTAGTAAAACTTATTCAAAATGATTTACTAATTCCTTGGAAACCGAGGCACAAGTCACCATTTTACAACAAAGTTTATTGATCCATGTAACTGAGGTAAGGAGGAAAACCTCATGAGACAAAACCTCCCCTCAAAAATGGATATGACAGAGATCAAAATTTATTTACCGGGTCCTCTTCTTCACTTGAGTCATCTTAAATAATAGATTCTTGGTGATGGAATTGGTGAAGATGTTGCGTATGCCGAGATCATGCATCAATGCTTCAAAGTGTTGTAAACAAAGATCATGTGGAGAGGCCCTTTGTTGGTCATCATTTGATGATGGAGGGGAATCACAAGAATATATTTTTATGCAAGAATAATCTGATCTAATATCATAATGAACTATGGAAAATATATCTTTGCAAACTCTTTCCCAAATAACATCAAAAGATTCAACAAAATCTGCATTCTGTGTAGCTGCCATATCATGAATAAAACCATGAATCTTTCTCCCAATTAGATGAAGCACCTTAGTAAATATGTAAAAAATATCACAAGGCTATGAAATATCAGAACATATGTCATACAAATCAGAAAATATCAGAGGTATGGTGTCTCCATGGGAAAATGGATCCATAGGAATAGAAGAGTGAGCAATTAGATGACAATCGCAATTGAGCGAACCTGGAAGGTCTGGAGACTTGATATTTTAACCATGGGTGGTGAAAGAAAGTCCATAGATATGGAAAAAAAAGTCCCATGAAGGAAAATTATATGTTTCTGCAACCAATGAAAGACATATAAGACATAACAACAACATATACAAGAGACATAGCATTGGAAACTAGACAATTTCCTGAATTTCCAACTAGTGAACTTGAGGGTTGTTGGGTCTTTTGGTCATGAAATGGTTGAGGAAATGATTCAATGACTATAATAGGCTACATATAATCCTGTATATCATCTTCAAAATCAGAAATGGAAATATCTGATTGGATTGGGAAAGGGATTTCAGAAGGCACATCAAAAGCTAGTGAAAAATGACTAGTTTTGGGAGGAAGCTTTGATGAACTGACTAGGGTTTGTTCCAAGGAAGGGATGGAGGATTTAGGTTCTGATATATCCGAAGGTGAATCAGAAACATAGAAAATAGAAATGGTTTTTACTCATGCACTCAATGCATGCTCAGCCTTACCATTTCCTTACTTGCACTCCCATCTTTTTGTAAATTCTGGAAGAGCAATATGGTTCTCCTTAAGCAGATTGGTCATGATGTCCATATTCTTTGTGAAGAAATATTTCTCAATATGTGAACCTTTGAAATAACCACATGTGGGTATTTCTCTCTTGTTTCTCCTCCTCTTGGATCTTGAGCTCCCATCAGTCGAACTAGAGCTCTCTAAACTTGACTGCTTCTTTTATTTCTCCTTTTGCTTCAAATATTTGCACTTTCTCTAGGATTGATTTGATACACCAGAAACAAGGGATTGATATTTGTATTTGATTATGGTACCCATTTGTATGAGCTTTTCATGTTCATGATTTAAATACTCCATGAAATCCACTAGTGCAGACATCTTCCAATTTCTAGTTGTAAGTATGCTTGAGTGGAATGTAGAAACATACATTGAATACTCAGGCCCTAACTTAGGATGGACAAGATAAGATGATCCTCTTTATTATCTATGCCACAATGTATTATCTGAATTACTATCACTTTCAACTTGGTAAATAAGTCTTCAATGGTCTCGTAGTGAGCTGGGTTTAGAGAAATTAGCTCATTCTCAAGAGGATGGCCTCTCATTTCATTTGTCTTCCCGAATAGTGACTCAAAATTGAGCCAAACTTCATTCGATGTGTCAATACTTTCTATATGAAATAGGAGTTCCTTTAAAGTGCTGAGATAGAGCATATTGAAACCTTCATCAAGCCTATTAAAATACTTAGCTTTCTCCACAATAGAGTTTGGCTCAAGTTCAATCCCCATGGTGACCCAGTAGAGGCCCTTGAACCTCAACTGGATGATCATATTGATCTTCCATTCAAAATTATTGAATAGAGCAAGCAATTCTCAAGTTTTCTCCATCCTTCTTATGCAACCTGTGACAATAACGTTGTTAATCTGCAAGGAAAACACTCAAGTTTTCTAGAAATATTCCCTAAACAACAACTCAAACCTCACAATATTTTTTTGCACATCCAACTAGCTATGATACCATGTGATAATTTGCTTCATAATGAGATCTAGGAGATAGAGAAATATTCACACAAAGTATTTGACAAAATGTGCAAGAGAACAACAAAAGAGACAAAAAATAGTTGGAATAACAAATGTGAATTGTTGGAGTTTGTGCAACTTCAGAAATTATTCTTATTGTCCTCCTTTCAAAGTTCAACTTGTAATTATTCATCTAAACCCTAGAAAGAACAATGTAATCCTTGGGGAGAAAATCCAACAATAAAAGAATGAAACATAAAATTATTTATTGCAACCCCAAGTGAAGTCATCCCTAGTTATTTTCTAGGTGGAAAACCAATTTAAATAGAAGGCTCCCCTCCTCATTTCAATACACAACAACAGCGCCATAGCTAGATAGTAGTTTGTAGTTTTATGGGAAAGAAAATAGTTACACAGCAGCTCAGAAGCAGACTAATTTTTAGGGTTTCATATTTGGAAGGCATTTCCATATTTTTCTTTTTCTTTATTCATTGTACTATGATCTCATAATTATCATCTCTAAACAAAGGTTGTTGGTTTTTTTCCCAATTGGGTTTCCCAAGTGAAAAATACTTGTGTTAGTGTTATGTGCTTTGTCTATCTTCTAGGGATCCTATTGATAAATGAAACTAAGATATATTGCTATAATTTATAAGAAAATCTAACATGGTATCATAGTAGTACTAGAAGAAGCCATTGTCGCAACTTTGTCGACAACTTGTCGATACTAGGGTTTCATATTTCAAGGTCTTCACTCAACCTTTTGACAGAAAAATAGCCTTGGGAATTTCTCTCTAAGGAAGGTGCATCTTTCTATCGAAACAAAATTGGATTCTGAGCATTTTCAGTTTTGGCTTGTCACTACTGCTTGAAATTAGGTCTTTTCACAGAAGTGGAATTTTTGAGTGAGCTCAACATAGGATTGTTCTCCTCCTTAAAATTGAAATTTAGAGACGAATATTGAAATTTTTGGTTGGGTAAAACTACAGGAAAGTCAAACCCTAATTTGACCCCAAACTAGAAAAGCAGCACTACGGAAGATCAACTCCAAATCCAGATCTGCAGTCAAGATTATCAGCATGAAGGTTGAAGATCGTTTGGAAGGGGATTCCAATTTCATCCTCTGGAAGTCTAGGGTTCTTCTTATACTATAAGAAATGACCTATTAGAGTTTGCAAAGGCAAAGGTCCTAGAACCAGAAGTCGAAGAAGACAAACCTCGTTGGAGAAAAGATGACGCCAAAGCAAGGAGTATTTTAGTGGACCTACTCAGAGATCACTTGGTTACTTAGATATCAAAAAATATGATGGCAAGGAGGATGTTCAAAACCCTAAAGAATTTATTTGAACACAGTAGCATTAATGTGACTCTCACATTGAGGAATCAACTGTCGAACATGAATATGATGAAGTCTGAGGATATTGCCTCATATTTCATGAGAATCATGTAGCTCTAAGACAAGCTAAAGTCCAGTGGAGACAATCTTGAAGAAAAGGATCTTGTCATGACCACCTTAAATGGTCTCCCACCATCTTGGGAGTCTTTCATTCAGACTATAAGTGGTCGATCCAAGTTGCCCAAATTTGATAAGCTATGGGTAGAATGCACTCATGAAGAAACCAGAATTGAAACACGCCAAAGACTTCATGGTACTCAACCTAAGGAAAATTAAGCATTCGTATCACATAGAAAGAAAGGAAAGGGAAGGGGAAGGAAGCTATACATTCACAAGAATCAATACAAGAGATCAAGTCCTCCCCCATATCAAAAGAAAAAAATGAAAGATCTATCTCAAATCCAATGCTACAGGTGCAAGAAATACGATCATTATTCTAGTAGTTGTCGAAGTTCTCACAAAAGGAAGTATGAAGCTTCAATTGCTGATGTAGAAGAAGACCCTCCTCATAAGTAGCCAAGGAAGGATGATCATTTGGAGTTCTTCTTCTAAATAAATTATATGAAGATCCAAATTGTGATGATCGCCAAAAAAGCATATGAAGGCCAGTGGACCCTGGCAGTGGGATCCCACCCACACAACTACAAAAGATAAGTATTTTATTTTACATGCTCTAGTAGATTAGATCTAGTTGTTTTTTAATATGTTCTACATGGATCTACATTTTAGGTAATTAACAAGTAGGCTCATCTTGTATTTTTTATACACATGATTTTTGAAATATCCTGTCATGCTGCACAACCCATCAAGGATGACAACTCTTTTATAACATACTTGGAGTAGTACACACTCTTAACAGTATGCTATAATGGAGACCATAAGCATCCAGATAACGACCTTACTTGTGTTGTGTCAAAGCATTTACTAAAAGGTTGTGTACATTATTTTGTTAATACATTGATCATGAAACATTGCTAACCATCAGACAGGATTTGACTTGCAGGGAATGCCATGATCTACAAGGACAAGAGATCCCATTGATATACAGATGGAACAGAAGCAGAAAGCCTCTAGAAGCATGTATTATGACTCTTAGACCTAGAATAATCTCATGCATAGATTTGGTGATTAGAAGCAGAAAGATTCTATGAATGTCGGTCTATATGCTACTTCAACAATATTTAATCAACCAAATTCTGAGAGACACAGGGATTTATCCCTAAAAAACAAGGATTATAGTCTATTATACATGATAGAAACCTGATGACATTGATGTCATGATTCAAACAAGACAATTGAAGGATCCTTAATGAACATGGTCGTCACTAGGATGGACAATTACTTTCCAGTCTACATTCATGTGCTTAAGTTAGAACCTTCAAGAAAGAAGGGAACAATCATGGGATACTGCAAGTCTTCAATGCTGACAGAATATACATCCCATGATCGAGAAAAATCGAAGTCATTCAGGATGTAACCTTTGAAGAAGAAATGGCTATCCGAAAAGGAAGAGGATCAAATATGGATATCAATGATGTGTTGAAATATTGTAACTTCGAAGAATATTCTTTATGTATCTTTTGTGGTCCCCGATGGTCCAACCAGGAGAATCACTTGTATTACATTGTACCCCGATGCTCCTAATCGGAAGAACTAATAAGATTCATGAGGTAGTCCCCTCTAATTGTAAAGGTGGGTCATCAGCACCCCAGTGTGGTTACTTGAGCCTACATGTGTAACTCAAGCCTACATGAGTTAACTTAAGCCGACATGTTGATTGAGTAAAATTTAAGTAAACGGATGAATATAAACAGAGGTGTAGTGCTCCTCATTTGAGACACACACACTCACTTGGAATAGCGCACTTGTGGAGGAGAGGAGTTGCTGGAGAAGGAGGAGAATCAGGTTTTTGATCTCCTTGTTGGTTTTACCTTTTTCCCTTTTTGTGGCATCTATATTGAGGAAGTTTTTGCTGGGTTTTTCCCTTTAGGGTTTTCCCAGGATAAATCTGTGTTGTTCTTGTGATGCTGTTTCTTTCAGTGATCCTATTTTATATGCTTTTATTATGAAAAATGAAATGATATACTGATGTCTTAGTTAAGCATATGAAAATTTAACATGGTATCAGAGCTAACCTGAATAGGGCAGCTTTCACAAGTTACAGAAGCTAGGGATTCTTATTTTTTGGTTCTCTCTCCACATTCAATCAGCAAAAGAAGGTTAGGCTGACTCTCCTTTAAAGGGTGCATCGTTCTGTTGAAGTGGAATTTGATTCCGAGCATTTTTCAATTTTCGATGTGGAAATTAGGGATTTCTATAGAAGAGGAATTTTTGAGTGAGACCAGCATAGGATTTTTCTCCTCATCAAAACCGAAGTTTAGAGACCTGAATCAAGATTTTTGGTTGGGTGAATCTCCGGGAAAGTCAAACCCTAGTTTGACCCCAAGCTAGAAAAACCCGAAATACTAAAACTGCTACGTTTTGGCACATTCGCTATATTCCGAGATTGGAGAAGGATCAGGAGCGGAAAATTGCAGGGGCCGAAGATAAAATACTTATGAACACTGTATCTAAAATTCATCCTCCGATTCGCTGTATTTCAGGAGATATGTTCTCTCTAAGTTAGGGTTCCAGCCTCTTCCAGAATTCATCCCTAAACAGGACACCTGGGGAGAATTGAAATATCTTGGGCTATAGAGGTCCAAATGGAATTCGTGAAGATTTTCCAGAAAGGGAACGGACTCTAATTTCCATGGTCTGAATATCAGACTCAGAAAATGAACCAGTGACACGTGGCATTCCATACAACTTCGCTGTTCTGAACAGTCCTGTAACAGGTCACCTTGGGAAAATGATCATAAATCCCAAATGGTGAAACCAATTCTGATGAAACCTGCGGTGGTGTATCAGGAACATGCAAGGTTACGTCAGTACAAAATTTCAGACACAGAGGAGCATAATTTTCGGAGATATCATAGAAACATTAACACACATTTCTACTAAAGAAATTGGAAAATTAGGGCTTCCTGTTCCGGGAGTTTCCCTCCACTGTTTTCAGAAATGGAGTACATTAGATAGCTCCATTTGAAGAGATCTATCTGTCTAGACAATCAGTTCTGAAAGATTCCAAGTTTTTGAAATTAGGGTTTTTGTGACAAACCCTAGATCAGCTAGCTCCGGAACCAGGACGGACACCTCAAATCGGTAAGATCTAATCCTTTGCTATGTTCATTTGAGGTTCTCTTTTCAAAGTGATCTATGAAATCAGCTTGATGATAAGCTTGGTGAAGTTGACAACTTCCAATCCTAGAAGTATATGATCTT